>PVJI01012915.1:0-49726 GCA_004026765.1 Micronycteris hirsuta | reverse complement strand
GGAATGCCTTTCTCTCAGGTAACCAACCCCATAGCTACATTTGTTTAGTTATTCAGACTTGAGCTTAAATGTCACCTCCCCAGAAAGCACTTTTCTAATACTCAATAGAAAAGAATACCCTACTCATCTTCCTTCATTCATTCTCCAAAATATCTCTGTTACAGTCTTTTACTTGCTGATAATTTTTTTTCCATTTTCTCTGTTCTTTGACTGGCTCCTCCCACTAGAGTGTTAAATCCCTGAGACGAAGGACCTTAGTTATCTATCAATTGCTCACCCACCTACACAATAAGCCTTTTAAATGATAGACACTCAAAAGTTTTGTAAACTAAGAAATATATGTATTAGCAAAAACAGGATTACATTCGTTCATGTGAAAAATAATACAATAATTAATAAATAATAAAACAAGAATAATCTCTGTTTCAAGTATTTAAACTGTATATGTACTTTTGCCAACCCCTGTACATTTCCAATTTTTCAGATTGGGAACAATCTGAGGAAGCGCATAACATTTTCCCAAGAAATAACCTTCATGGGTGGAGCCAGAACTACAATCTTGCCTTTGAATTCCATTCTCGTGATATTTTTACTATTATTGGATGTCTTGTTTAGTAGATTTGCACAGGTCAATCTGAGATCCACCCATTAAAACACACACGCACACACACACATACACACACACACCTTTCTTTTTAACGCTATACGATCACCTAAAATGAATAAGATTTCTTAGCAGAGAAAGGCCTACTGGACTAGTAGTTAAGGTCTCATAGGACTTTTAATTCGCTCTAAATCATTGTGGTGTGGTAAATTTTGAGAAGTGAGATCCCTGAGAAGTCCGTAATTATATAAAACCCAACAAAAACAAATACAAAACAAAGATTTTGCATTTCTAAAGATCTCTCATCTCTGCTCTCTCCTCTCCGCTGTCTCTTCTCCTTCCCTTTTCCTCCTTTTTCTGTATCTGTATGCATGGCTTTGCAGTATGCACATTTTAGTGGTATGGTTTCTGTGTATCTTCATCTTTTATTTTTTCCATTTCCTTCTTTCCATTTTTCTCCTCTGTCCTTCTCTTTTTTCCAATTATTTCATATTTCTAGTTTTTTTTTCTCTTGGGGAATTTATCCTACAGATAAACTTTCACACAAGTAGAATGACATATGTTCAAAATTATTTATTTACAGTACAGATTTTAATAAAAATAAGAGCTACAAATGACGCTCTCTCCATCTCTTTTCCCTTTTCTCCCACTTTTCCACAATTCACCACACTTCTGTCTGAACTGGACATAAATTTGAATAAAATTATACTTGATAGTATATTGTATTTTTTAATAAAAATTTTATCTTAATTTTAATGTGACTCATATTTATTCCATATTTCTTTTTAATGGATAACAAAAACTGAATCAAATGTATTTTTGTATAAATATTTTCCTCAGCAATGTTTTTAAATTAAAAAGTAGAAAGGTCTTCATTTTCCTATAACAGAACACAGAAATGACACATTCTAAAGAAAGTGAATAATATGAATACCAAGATCACACCAGTGTAACTTTTCTTTTCTTTGATAGAGCACAGCCCTAAAGGATCTATAAGAAACCATAAAGTTCTCTTATTCAAGAAGAGTTTTTCTTAAGCATAACATATTCTCTTTCTACCTAGTTCTTCTGCACCAAAAATATGCAGATACTAACATAATTATCATTAACTTGGTTTTTTAAAAAATTTATTGATTTTTTTAGAGAAAGGGGGTGGAGAGAGAAAGAGAGAGAGAGAGAGAGAACCAGCAGTTTGCTGTTTCATTTATTTATGCACTCATTGGTATGTGCCCTGACCGAGGATCAAACCTGCAACTTTGGCATATCTGAAAACTGAGCTACCCAGCAAAGGCTAATTACCATTAACTTAATCTCACTACTTTAATTTATTAAACATCAACATCTTCTTGTTCTTATATGAATTATTTAATATGATTATTATAACTGATAAAATGTCAAACTCAAGACTCTAACATGACTCAGGGGGGCCGTAGCTGACACATGTTTTAAATATTTAATCCTTAAAATGTTCTTGTCTTTTATTTTGTTCCAATTCTAGTTGGCATTCTAATAATAACCATTGAAAGGACCCTGCAGGCTTCAGTTTGCTGTATAATCCCAAGGCATATTCCCTATTGCATCACAAATTAATAAAGTAAATTTCAGAATTTATGATTATCCACCATGAGAATATATATTTAAGGAAAAATTTTGGAATAATCAATTAATCCCCCTTTCATCAGAAGAAAGAGGATAGCTCTTTGTTTGAGAATAGCACTGGACTCCTGGCGAGGTGAAATTTTTGGTCATTCTTCTTATTTAAAAAAAAATAAAAGGAAGAAGACAAAATAAAATGCATACCATTTGTTCGGAACATCTGCTGCCTTAAAAATGTATGAGGATAGAATAATGCTTCCAAGACAGAAAAAAGGGTAAGATCTAAATTCAGACACATAGCACTTTCTACCCTGGTCTTCAAATGCACCTCCTGTCACATACTCCTGTTGCTTAATATTATTTTAAAGGTCCTGAAGTATTTAATTACACTATTATAAAAAGTGAAAATGCCAATAGCTTTGGAAGAGTTGCCATTTGAATTTTAAATTTGGGTGTCACACAAATGACTGATTTTCCCCTACGATAAATCAGAGATAAGAAGGAAGAGAAAATCAGTAATCACAGGTCAGAAGGGGTAGGCTGAGTCCCAGAGAAAAACCTCACTAAATTGACAAATTTGCAAACCTCTTGGTTTGCATACTCAGTTGGAGTGAGTTTCTTCTCTGGCATATGGCCCTATCACATCAACATAAGGCTCAGAGTTAGGAATCTTAAAACAGAAAGACAATTCACAAACCTTAGCTGAATTAGGGAAGAAAATTTTACATGGATGCTTCCTTGAACCTCCACAAATTCTGCCCTGAAATGACCCATTTTAAGCATTCACCAGCTCTTCTGGAATTAATTCAGGGCAGGGGCAAAAAAATCTGGTGATATAGTATCTTCTTATCATTTTTTCTAGAATTTGCCTAATCACTGAATGTTTTCGTAGTTCAGTTTAAGAGATATGAATTGACTACTACTAACTTCATTTTTTCTTTATATTAACATCTGTGGAGTAAAAAGAATCAATATATTATTTCTCCAGTATAGATTTAAAAATCAGTTTTTAAAGTACCAAATGACTTAAGTTTATAGAGTTATCAAACTGCAGAAATGGTAACTTGAGTAAGATAGAATAATTCCCAGTTTAAACCAATGCTCTTCCTATAACATTCATGATACTGTCTAAAACCTTCAAACATGCAAGGGGAATAGAAATTTCCACCATCTAACTTAACTATCCTATTTATTTGACAAGTAATTGTCTGGGTGAAGATTTGTGCAATGGAATTAAATTTTATATAATTCTCAGCTCTAGTATTAATTCAATATTTTTGATGTTCTTCAGCCTTATCTAAAAACTTGTACAAGTAGGTAACAAAATTTTAACACCTTAAAATATAGAATCAATAGAGTATCAGAAACCATGCTGTCATCTTCAAACTTTTGTTAACTATCTTCATGTTGGTAAGGATGATATTAAGGATATATTTTAAAGCACAAAGATAAATCACCTTATTCTTATCAGAATGAGTTAGAAATAGACAAAATATGTGAGAGAATGTGAATTAACTAAGACATGGTTGAGAATGAGCAAGTTTCAAATATTCAGAAGGAAAGGCTTAACAATGAAGAGCAAGTTAATCATTTTCAACCAGTAGAAAAATTCAATGGAATTAAACACTTAGGGAGCGCACCTACAATGCTCATTCCACCATGGAATGAGAAAAACAACCTGTTGTTTCAGAATTAATAGAAAGACAGACATTAAATATAATGAAGTAGAATACATATAGAGAATAAAGTGAAAAAGATTTAAGACTGAAAGAATGTGGATGAATTAGAGGAAGAAATAAGAGATAAGGAAGAGAGCAATAAGGAAGAAAAAACAAGGGCTATAATAAGTGAGGAAAATTGCAAGAGAAAATAAAAGCATTTAATAAAAAAATAAAAGAAGCTAAAGAAAGTGTAAAAAGAATAATTAAAGAGACTGAATGTATGATGATAGAATTAACAGAAAGAGAATAGGAAAAGATTAAAAAATGAGAAGAAGCAAGAGGAAATGAATGGGGAAAGATGAAAGAATGAGATGCTAGCGTGGTAATCAGGTCTTCAAACACCAGGCTCAAGAGCTGGTCTGATAGTAGTGGGAATCCTGGCGTGCTCAGTATTGCCTGTAGAAGCTGTGTGTCTGTACTCTGATATATGGCAGTGGAGATATCAGCACTCTCTCTACCTGTGTGTTTGTATCAGTTGAAATAACAAAGGTTAGAGATGCAAGCATTTAAGTCTCCATCTTCACCTACACTAACAATACTTCTTTCCCTTCTCTAACTAGAACAAAAAGCTTGTCTGTATGAGTTCTGCTGTTTTTGGCTTTTTATTTTTATCAGGAATTCATTTTGTACAGAGCAATGTCCATTTGAGGCATAGCTGTCTTCAGTGTCTGTGATGAGCACAATTTAAGAATCACTGGAACAGAAAATACGTAAATGAGAGTGGGAGAAGGAAAATGGATTGAAGATGTTAGTGGTAAGGAATTCCAACTGTTAGTTATAGACAAGGATGATAGAAAATAAAAGCAAATGAAGAGTAGAAGAGACTGTAACTCTCAGAGTGCTGCCTGTGTCTGAAATTGTCAGCCCAATGAAACAACTGTGAGGACCTGGAATTCATCAAGCATCAGAATAGGTGGGAACTGACTTAGTATTACTAAGAGGAGGTTTCTGTAGGAAGAGTGAGGAATTAATGCGGAAGCGAATAGGTGCCTAGAGAAGTAAAAGACAGAAGAAAGTGCTGTAATAGTATAATCCATAAAATATATTCAAAAAGAAAAAAGTAAGCTCATTTTTTTCTTTTTAAATATTTTTTACGGATTATACTATTACAGTTGTCCCATTCCCCCCCTCCCACCCTTTATTCCTCTCCATCCTGCACACCCCTCCCACCCACGTTCTCTCACTTTAGTTCATGTCCAGGGGTCATACATATAAATTCTTTGGCTTCTATATATCATATATTATTCTTAACTTCCCCCTGTCTATTTTGTACCTACCATTTATGCTACTTACTCCTTGTACCATTTCCCTCATTCCCATTCTCCCCTTCCTTGCTGATAACCCTCCATGTGACCTTCATTTCTGTGATTCTCTTCCTGTTCTAGTTGTTTGCTTATTTTACGTTGGTTTTTGTTTTTAGGTTTGGTTGTTGATAGTTGTGAGTTTGTAGTCATTTTACTGTTCATATTTTTGAAGGACACCAGAGATACTTTTTTCCTATTCCAATTTGCTTCAACTCACTGTGTGTGTTTACATTTGAATATGTATTTGTATGCACAAATATGTGCTCATGGGTTATAAATTCTCGTTCCATAATCTCTGTTAGTTATATTACTAATCACATAGAACAAGTGTTCTGATGTTTAAATGTGCCCTAAAACACCAGCATATTGCTTAAATTTCCCATGAGTTATTTTTAAGTCTTATTTTTCTTTTTTCCCTTTTTAAAATTTTATTGTTGTTCAAGGACAGTTGTTGCATTTACCCCCTACTGCACTCCCCCCTACCCCAGCCATCCCCACTTCCCTCCCCTGATTCCACCTCCTCTTGGTTTTATCCATGTGTCTTTTATAGTTGTTCCTGAAAACGCTTTACCATCCCCTCCCCTCGTTATCCCCTCTCCCATCTCCCCTCTAGTTATTATCCGTTTGTTCTTAATTTCAATGTCTCCGATTATATCTTGCTTGCTTGTTTGTTTTGTTGAGTAGGTTCCACTTAAAGGTGAGATCATAAGGTATTCGTCTTTCTGCAGCCACTATGGAAAACAGTATGGAATTTCCTCAGAAAACTAAAAATGGAACTTCTTTTTGACCTGGCAATTCCATTGCTAGGATTATATCCTAAGAAACCTGAAACACCAATCCGTAAGTCTTATTTTTCTTATTCTTTCCTCCTTTTTTCTCTTTCTAGCTCATCTCTCCAGGGATGCTACCAATAATTTTTGTCAAATTTCAATTGGGAATTTTTTCTTCTCCAGTCTTCCCCACCACATTTAATAGCACTTAAAAATGTTTTATTGAGAGATATTCAACATAAATATGCCATTTAAAGAGTGTAATACAAGCCCCGGCTAGGTAGCTTAGTTGGTTGGAGCATTGTTCTGATACACCAAGGTTGTGGGTTTGATCAGACATAGACATGACTGATACAGAGAGCTGAAAAATACTAACGGGCATTAGCCCCTACCTCAGCGACTAACATAAGGCTTAGTTACACAAGATATCACTTAATTTTTCTTAATAACTTGAATTTTCTATGGCTCTGTCAATAACATCTTATAGGGAAGGCAAACCAGGCTGTGAAGTCTGTACATATTAGGAGCCTTTGCAATAGAAGGAAAGATATCTCAGCAGATAGATTCGATCATTAAAAGTCTAAAAACCAACAATTTATGCAATAAGGTTATGCAACAAAGAACTTTTAACTGTTAAAATTCAATGTCTAAGAATAATTTCTAATCAATTACTACTTACACAGTTCCCTGAAAAATACCTAACAGTCCCTACTTCTAAAATGAGTGTTAAACAAATGATTTATATGACCTTGATCAACTTCCTTAATCTCTGTAGTTTTTAGATCCCTTATTAAAATGGGGGAACTAATAGGTTATAGAACAATGTGATATAATGTCAATTCTTGAATGTACATTGCAATTATACAAATCTTCTTTCGGCCATTTTTTTGTATTTTTGAAATTTTTTATAATAAAAAGATTACTATATTTAAAAATTAAATAAAGAGTGTAATTCAATGGCTTTAAGTGTTTTTATACAGTTATGCAAGCATCAAAATGATATAACTTTAGGACATTATCAGCCTCCAAAAAGAAACCTCATACTCATTAGCAGTCACTCCCCCGACTCTACCCTTAGCTTTAGGCAACAACTCCTATTTTCTGTCTCTACAGATTTGCCTTATCTGGACATTTTGCATAAAATTGAATTATACAACATGTGAATTTTTGTGGCTGCTTCATTTATATAGCATAATGTTTAGAGGTTCATACAAGTTGTAGCATGTGTCAGTAATTCACTCATTTTATTGCTTAATTACATTACGTTGTATCCACAACACTTTTGAAAACAAGTATTGCATGTAATTTAAAATCAAGGAAATATTGTTATTTGTTACATTATAGTATTTTGTTATAATTAGGAGTCTTTCATTTTTAAATCATTCCTACCGTCAAATATGCTCAGATATCACAATACTGTATATACATATCTATTTATAAAATATGCTTCTACAAATATAGTAATATAAAATTATAAAATAATCACAAATATACAACATTGTAAAAGCATAATTTATAATAATAATAATAGAGAAAATCCATTATTTAATGCACCCTGGTTAATTATCTTGTGTATATCCTGGGGTGAACACAACGAATCCCTTTGGAGAGACCACTATATAGATTAAGCCTTACTTCTTGATGTCTCCAACATGAATAGAATTATTATTTAGATTATTCCCCCAAAAGGAGAAATATTTACACAAGAAATATCTACACAAGAAATATAATGATTAATTATTTATGTGCCTAAATAAAATTACACCAGTTGATGAGAAGCAAACAATTTTCTAATCAGTTTAAACTAAGGAATACATCCCCTTCTTTCTACCATTTCCTAATGAGAATGAAGAAGAACACTCATTGCAAATTTAAGAATCTTAACTGCAATTGCCTTTTTTTTCTCATGTCAATGAATATATTAGATTACATGTGCTACATTACCAGTTCCGGCTCTAGTATGTTTTGATTTTATTAGTTTGAGATAGTCAAAGTATTTTATATACTGTGATAAATTTTATATTACATAAAAATATTTGAGGGAAGCATCACTTGGCTATCATTATGAGATTTGAGGAGGAACTAGGTTATAAACATATGGTGAGCAAATGAGATTGGATTAGTATTAAGATTTAAGAACAGGATGTGGAGCAGATACAGAACTTGGACCCTACCATGAGTGTAACTTAGCGGAGATACCTTTAAGTTTGGTGAAGTGTGGGTATCCTGTTTGAGATCCTGGTGACCAGTTTTGAGTAAGGGTACACAAAGGCATGAGCAGAACAATGCCATGGGAACTATTAAGGCCAAAATTCAGGGGGGAAAGGCATATAGCTACCAGCCAGGAATGAGACATTCTACAGGAACTGAAGGAAGATGCACCTGCGAAAGCACTTTGCTGTGTGGGGATGAAGACAGAGGACCAAAACACAGCAACTAATCTAAACATTGGAGATAGTACACCCCCACTACCACCACCAACAAGAAACCCTAAACATTTTGATAATAGTTAAGTTTTGCTTTAATCAGGAAATTTCTAATATAGCTCAAGCAGAGTAGCTTAGAGTCCTGCGGGAGCACAGTTATGTAGACGCACTTAAGTGGGAACAATAATGTAGCTATAAGAACGGTGTCTTAGGGAAATTGAGAAAACACGGGTAGAAAAGTTAACTCAAAACATAGTTATGAGACATAAGTTGTTCACAGCTAATGAATATGTGATGTGGCAAATACTGTTTTTATTTGATAAGGACTATGGAATAAATAAAATGTGGTTATAACACATGGTATTTTGTTCTTTGTTATTCTGTAGGCTGAGGAGTGATGGAGAGCAAGAACAGCACAGTGGTGACAGAATTCATCCTCCTTGGTCTGACGCAGTCTCAAGATGCTCAACTCCTCGTCTTTGTGCTAGTTTTAATTTTCTACCTCATCATCCTCCCTGGGAATTTCCTCATCATTCTCACCATCAGATCAGACCCTGGCCTCTCAGCCCCCCTCTACTTCTTTCTGGGAAACTTGGCCTTTCTCGATGCATCCTACTCCTTCATTGTGGCTCCCAGGATGCTGGCAGACTTCCTCTCTGAGAAGAAGGCAATCTCCTACAAGGGCTGCATCACTCAGCTCTTTTTCTTGCACTTCCTTGGAGCAGGAGAAATGTTCCTCCTTGTAGTGATGGCTTTTGACCGCTACATTGCCATCTGCCGTCCTTTACACTATTCAACTGTCATGAACCCTAGAACCTGCTATACCTTGCTGTTGGCTCTGTGGCTTGGAGGCTTTGTTCACTCCATCACCCAGGTGGCCCTCATCCTCCGCTTGCCCTTCTGTGGTCCAAACCAGCTGGATAACTTCTTCTGTGATGTGCCCCAGGTCATCAAGTTGGCCTGCACGGACACCTTTGTGGTGGAGCTCCTGATGGTCTTCAACAGTGGCCTGCTCACCCTCCTGTGCTTCCTGGGGCTTTTGTCTTCCTATGCGGTCATTTTCTGTCGTGTACGTGGGTCGTCTTCTGAAGGGAAGAACAAGGCCCTGTCCACATGTACCACTCACGTCATCATTATACTGATCATGTTTGGACCTGCCATCTTCATCTACACTCGCCCCTTTAGGGCCTTGCCAGTGGACAAGGTGGTTTCCCTTTTCCACACAGTGATCTTTCCTTTGTTGAATCCTGTGATTTATACTCTTCGAAACCAGGAGGTGAAATCTGCCATGAGAAGACTATTGAGACAGCGTGTAGTATGCTGAATGGATAAATCAAGATGGGGGAAGTTGGCTACAAATCATTTAACAAGTATGGTTTCTTATTGATTTTCTTTAATCTGTCAGGCATTATTGTAGGCAATGAGTGACAGTTATGCATAACAAGAGAAAATATATTTAAATAATGTAAAAGAAATACTAGAGTAGTCGATGTAGAATGGGTAATTAGGGGTTAAATTTTATCTGACTATAAAGGTTGAATCACTAAGGTCTTTCAGCCTGAGATAAGAAGTTTTATTCTGTCACTCCCACCAGCAGTGCACTAGGGTTCCCTTCTCTCCACACCCTCTCCAACGCTTGCTGTTTGTTGATTTGTTTATGATGGCCATTCTCACTGGTGTGAAGTGGTATCTCATTGTGGTTTTAATTTGCATCTCTCTGATGGCTAGTGATGCTAGAGCAAGGGACATAAAGGAAAGAATAAACAAATAGGATCTCATCAAAATAAAAAGCTTCTGTATGGCTAAAGAAAACAGCATTAAAATGTAAAGAGAACCAACTGTATGGGAAAACATATTTGCCAATGATACCTCAGATAAGGGTTTGATCTCCAAAATATATAAAGAACTCACACAACTCTACTCCAGGAAGACAAACAACCCAATTAAAAAATGGACAAAAGACCTGAACAGACACTTCTTCAAGAAGGACATACGGAGGGCCCAGAGACATATGAAAAGAACATTAATTCTTAAGAAGAATTCTATTATTTTTCTTGATTCATAGAAATATTTCTTATTAACCAAACTAAACTCTTCCCAAAACCAATATTCTTTTCTAGCTCTAATAAGTCTTCCATTAATTGTGTTACTGTCAGCATTTACCTTTTGTTGGCTTGGTTTTTCCAGCAGTAAAATGAGTTTGATTGTTATTGTGGTTATGAAACAGTGATTAAAAGTGTTTCGCATAGCTCTGAGTTATATATATTTTAAAAAGAAACTGTATAGCTGTTTCTAACTTTGATAGACGGCTATGAACACCAGTCATCAAGAACTTATTAGTAATGGCTGTTGGAGATCATTGATCTATTGAGGCAAAGACACTAAGATTGGGATATTTGTAAAAAAGAAGAAGAAGGAAGGGAGGGAGGAAGAAGGAGAGTGGAGAGGTAAAAGTGAAGGGGAGAAGAAGAAAAAAAGGAAAAGGAGAAAAAAACTAAGAGAGTGAAAGTTAAAAAAGAGAGAGGAAGAAATATATAGATGTATTTTCCAGCTTAAAAAGATCGTTAGATTTTTAAAATAATTTAAATAGTAAAAATAAGTCATTTACAGACACAGTTTCTCTGACTTGTGATAAGAACTCTAATTTGTATATGTGATTCACTATGCTATCACAAAAGAAAGTCACCTGACAAAGAGTGTGTGAGAACATATATTTGAAAAATCATGGCTTCTCAGGCTAAGGCATATGAAACTGAATGAAAGAAGCTTCCTATGGACATGTTGGAAAGGGAGGGATTTACCTAACTCTAAAAATGTGTAGCCAGAACCTTAAGGGTCAAGGACCTCCTCATTTGTAAAACAAAAATTCTTTTTCTCAAGTAACTTGATGCAGTTTCTCTCCCAGAGTTAATCAGAGATTTTTGGATCATTTTAGTAATTGCAGAGATTTCCAGATTTTAGTTTCTCAGAAGCTATCTTGTTTTGGTCCTAGATCATATCTGGCATAAAGGCTTTCAAGCGCATCTCAGAGTTCAATATTCAATACTAAACTTTAGGATTCTCTGTGGCTGAGGTATACCTCAGGCTCTGAGTAATTTCTTATAGGTTACAAAGCTTTGAGTTTCATGAGCAGAGAAAATTTCCTCCAGGTGCTCATGATTTATCCTTTCTTTATTCTTTCACTAATTTTTAATCACCTTCTCCTGGGTTTACCTGCTCTTCAACTTAGCTGTGTTTTCTTCGTGAAAACATTTTGTTACTTTGGCAAGACTAGTATTAATATTACTTCTTTAACTGACTGAGTGATTTACTTTTTCATTAATGAAAAATCACTAACCTTCAATAATGTGCTAAATATTATTTCAGTTTTTCATATTTATATATAGAAATTATTTTTCTTACCATACAGCCCCTACACAAAATGTCATTTTTTAAAAAAATGTTCTTTTATCTCAGGTCCACAGTATTGAATTGATTATCCTTGATTCAAAACATATTCTCACCATTGTCCCCTCAGCATTTGTGCTTCTTTGTTTATTTACCAATAAATTTATACCTATGAAAACATGACCAAATACAAGACCTAGTGATTAATAATAAATACAACTGCTTATGTATCCATCCATTTGCTGCCCCTCAGCCTTCCCACACATGAGGTTGCTTACATCTTATAGCTTCTCTTTTTGTACATAATCTTATTATTTATATAAGTTCCTACAAAGTATACTGGTATTTTTCTATTGCTTTATAAAAATTATGCCAAGTGGATCCACTTCGGACTTTTCCCCTTATTATAATACCTTAGAAAAATCTATAGCATTATATATAGTTTTACTTTATTTGTCATACTTCTCAATAATATTGCATTGTCCTCTTTATGGGCATTATTGTAAATTTCTCCTTATATACTTATGCAAGGGTTTATCTTGGATATTTAAATGGAATGAAATTATAGGGCCATAGAATGTATGAATGTCAAACTTTACAATATAAAGCCAAACTTTTTCCAACATGATTGTACCCGTAAACACTTCCATCAGCAATATATAAGAAATACTCTTGATTTATATACTTTTTACTCAAAAAATCTAATTTCATGTTTTTTCTTTAGGTGAATTTAGAACAAACTGGACTAAGTGGAAGAAGTTAACCAGTCTGTGGTGTCCAAATGTATTATTCTTGGGCTTTGTAATTCATGGGAGCTCCAGACCTTTCTTCTAGTGATATTTTCTTCACTTTATTTGATTGCCATTTTAGGCAACATCTTCATTATGCTCTTAATTATCACTGACATTCATCTCCACTCCCCTATGTATTTCCTGTTAGCCAATCTATTCATTGATTTCTGCCTTTCCTCAGTCACTACCACTAAAATGATCACTGAGTTTCTCAAGGAAAACAAGACCATCTCCTTCGAGGCTGTATGTGTCACATTTTCTTTGGACATTTCTTTGGAGGGAGTGAGATGGTGCTGCTTCTGTCAATGGCCTACAACCCTTATGTGGCCATCTGAAAACCACTTCATTACCCCAACATCATGAACAAATGAATGTGTGTTGCATTAGTGATGACATAATGGATCATTGGCTTTGTGCATTCAATAAGCCAACTAGCCATTATGAAGCTCCCCTTCTGTGGACACAGGGAATTGGATAGCCTTTTCTGTTATATTCCATTTGTGATAAAGCTAGCCTGCAGGGATACCTATATTCTAGAAATGCTGATAAATGCTGACAGTGGGGTACTGGCAACCATCTGCTTCATACAGGTGCTGAGAGTTTACTCTTATATTCTGTTTACTGTCTGCCTTCTCTCTAAGGATGGGGCATCCAAGGTTCTCTCCACCTGCACTACCCATTACACAGTGGCCACTCAGCATCACCTGGGTGGACAAGTTTCTTGCTGTATTTTACAAGGTTAGCACACCTCTCCTAAATGTCATTTACACTCTAACAAACAGAGATTAAGAATGCCATTAAGAAACTACAATGTTAGCGTATGGATTTCTGTGGGTATAACAGGGTCTTACATTGTCAGAATGTCCATTGTAAACTCTCTAAATTAACCACACCAGTTCTGTTACTTGGTACTGGGAAGCATTCATCAATTCACATATAAAAACCATGTGTATCTCCAAGTTATATATCAATTCTTTAATGGTCATTATTCATGTATTAATCATTGAATGCAAAATGATTTGGGAAATTTGGCTAGTCTTTGTAACTATGATTGCAGTTGATTTCAATTAACTATTTTCCTCTTAATTATGAGTCACATATCCCTGCTTCTTTGCATGTTTCATGATTATTTTATGAATTTCAGACATTGTGTATAAAAGATTACATAGCTCTGACTATATATTTCTTCAGAAACTTTTTAGTCTTTCCTTTATGAAGCATAAAATGTTAAGGTGTAATCACCCCTATTCAATCAAGTAAGCTCAGTAAACTCAGTACTACAATCTGGATTGTAGTTTTTATAAGATGCAGTACCCTTCTTGTTTTTGCCTGCTACTTGGATATATTTCCTCCAGGTTTTGATTTTGATTCTAGCAGATCTCTTTCTCCTCAGTCTGAAAGATTTCAGGTGATTCAGCTCTGCCCTCCAGAATTTTTTTTATTCTTGTTCAAGTACAGTTATCTCTATATTCACCCCACCACAACCTCTGCTCCACCCATTCCCACCTCCCACCCTTGAACCCACCCCCTTTGGCTTTGTCCATGAGTCCTTCATACATGTTCCTTGATCCCCCCCATTATCCACTATTATCTCTCTCCCTCCTCCTCTCTGTTTAGTGTCAGATTGTTCTTTATTTCAATGTCTCTAGTTGTATTTTGCTTGCTTGTTTTGCTGATTAGGTTAACCCTCCAGATTTTTTAATTTAGAACTTTAGTCTTCTGTTCCCTTCAGAAGTGAAGTATGACAAATTTCTTTTTTTCTTAAATATATTTTATTGATTATGCTATTACAGTTGTCCCATTTCCCTCCCTTTATTCCCCTTTGCCCCACATCTCCCCCATTCCCTGCCCTTTAGTTTTTGTCCATAGGTCATACATGTAAAGTTCTTTGGATTCTATATTTCCTATACTATTCTTTACCTCCCCCTGTCTGTTTTCTACCTACCGTTTGTGCTACTTTTTCTCTGTATTTTTTCCTCCCTCTCCCCCTCACACTCCCTTGTTGATATCCCTCCATACCTTATATAAATCCCTTTAACACTTCATATAATAAAGGCTGCGTGATAATGAACTCCTTGAACTTGACCTTATCTGAGAAGCGCTTTATCTGCCCTTCCATTCTAAATGAAAGTTTTGCTAGATAGAGTATTCTTGGATGTAGGTCCTTGCTTTTCATGATTTGGTAGACTTCTCTCCAACCTGTTCTTGCTTGGAAGGTCTCCTTTGAGAAATCCGCTGACAGTCTTATGGGAATTCCTTTGTAGGTAACTGTCTCCTTTTCTCTTGCTGCTTCTAAGATTCTCTCCTTATTTTTAATCTTGGGTAATGTAATTATGATGTGCCTTGGTGTGTTCCTCTTTGGGTGCCGCTTCTTTAGGACTCTCTGAGCTTCATGGACTTCCTGAAAGTCTATTTCCTTTGCCAGATTGGGGAAATTCTCCTTCATTATCTGTTCAAATAAATGTTCAATTTCTTGGTCTTCCTCTTCTCTTTCTGGTATCCCTATGATCCGGATGTTGGGCCATTTACAGATGTCCTGGAGGTTCCTAAGCCTCTCCTCATTTTTTTGAATTCTTGTTTCTTCCTTCTGGTCCACACCATTTTGAGTGCCAGTTTCCTTTTCTTCCCTATTGGTTCCCTGCACAGTTACCCTCATTTTCTTTAGTGTATCCTTCATTTGTTCATTTATTTGCATCCAACTTTCCTCCAATTTTGTGAGCATCCTGATTACCAGTGTTTTGAACTGTGCATCTGATAGGTTGGCTATCTCCTCGTCACTTAGTTGTAATTTTTCTGGAGCTCTGTTCCGTTCTTTCATTTGGGCCATTTTTTTTTCCTCTTGGCATGCCTGTTACTTTAAGGGGTGGAGCCTTAGGTGTTCGCCAGCACAGGGTAACCTATGTCGTTGTGTTGTCCTGCTTCCTTTGGGAGCGAGGACTGGGAGGGAGCAATGGCGCTTGCTCCGTTTACCACCGGCTCCCATTCACCCCCGCCCCACCCCCGGATGGTGGGTTGTGATGGTGGGCCCCACGGTCTGCTCCGCTCCCCAGCTCCTTCTCCCGGTCTATCTGCATGTGAAAGAGGGACTGCCCAGTCCACCAGTCTCACCCCTCTGGTTCCCACAGGCTTCTCTGGGTGCGCAGGCTGCGTTTTGGCCAGATGCGCCCACAGTGAGTCTCTCCAGGCAAACTGCCCTCTCACTGCACACACTCTGCCCAGCTCCGCCCCGCTTACTGGTCCGGTCTGGATGGACGTGTCCTCTCTAACTTCTTGGCTGTCAGACTTCCACTCGGTTCAATGCTCTATCCATTCTGGTTGTTTGTTTTGCAATCCAGAAAGAATTTTGGATCACAAATACTCAGGACATGGAGTCCTTTCATTCTTTCACAGCTGAGCAGCACATTTGGCTCAGGTTATCAAAAAATAGAAATTAAATTAGAGTTACAATTTCTACAGATTGCACACGCATACATACACACACTTGGACCCATGTCTTCAGCAAAAGAGTTGTACAAATTACTAGAGAAAAATTGTCTGCAAACAATTTGGGCAGAGTAGTTGTTGAATAATAATAATATCATCCATGAAAAGATGAGATCAATGTCAATTTGATGTTTAAAGAATTTCCATTAATTGATTGAGTCATAGACATTAAGTGGTCACTTCAAAAACTGTGAAATAAGCAATATTTATATAACTGTCCGTGCCTGTGGCCAACTGGAGATGGTTTGATTCCACTGGAATTGAGACAGGCAAGGATGAGATTAGTGGCCATAGGCCAAATACATAAAACATACTATCTTTGAAGCTCTCCCTTTTGTTTTCCCTCCTAATCTATGTCACTCCTCCCTTACTACACTAACTTATTTATGTTGTGTTTATTCCACTTCTCTCACTCTGTTATTTTTCCCAGGTTTTAAAATCTCTTTGACACATTTTTGTTTCAGGAAAAAATATAAATTTAAATATTCATATTCTGGATTTAAATAAGAGAAGAGTTGTACGTTTCATAGTTCCCTCAAAAGTTTGAGTATACTAGCTCTAAGTTAATTTACTTGAACCAGGTAGCCTGATGTCTGAGACCATACTTTCAGCAGATTCTAAGTCTGTAATCCTTGCTTTTCAGCAACCTCCTATTAACACTTTCTGGGACTATAATTCAGTTCCCAAATAACTTGTTTAAAAGAGAGATAATTCAATGTAATTTTATATTAAATTATCTATTCCAAATATTATGAATGGTGTCTTTAGAAAAAAAATATATAATTATGTAAGCATTTGCATTACTTGAAGTGGCTGGAAAATTACAAAGTAATTTGTGCCCTTGTGAGTTACTTAAGAGACCTTCCTCAAACAAAAGAGTTGAATACTCAGTCTCTTCATTGCCACCTTCATATCTTTGTTTCTCAATGTGTAGATAACAGGATTCAGAATGGGTGTAATCATAAAGTCCGCAATGGCAAGAAACTTATCCACTGGCACTGTGGGAAATGGCCACATATAAATAAAGATACATGGTCCAAAGAACAAAACCACCACAGTAATGTGAGCTGAGAGAGTAGAAAGGGCCTTAGACAAACCATCTGAAGAGCGTTTCCATACAGTGACCAGGATGAAGATATAGGAGATAATCAATAAGAAGAAGGTGCCCAAGGAAATGAACCCACTGTTGGCAGTAATCATGAATCCCATTCTGTAGGTGTCTGTGCAAGCAAGTTTGATAAACCAAGGAAGGTCACAGTAAAAGCTATCTATCTCATTAGGACCACAAAAAGGCAAGTGAACAACAAAAGCTAACTGGGCCACTGAGTGAATGAGGCCTATAACCCAAGCACCAAAAAGAAGCAAAATGCACATTTGTGGGTTCATGACAGTCAGGTAGTGGAGAGGCTTGCATATGGCCACATATCGGTCTAAGGCCATGGCAATGAGCAGCACCATCTCAGATCCCCCCAGGATATGAAGGCCAAACATCTGGACAACACATCCTTGGAAGGATATGGTTTTGTATCCAGTGTACAAGTTATATATCATCTTAGGAACTGTTAAAGTAGAAAGACAAAAATCAATAAAGGAGAGGTTGGCTAAAAAAAAGTACATGGGAGAATGTAAATTACTGTTGAAAGTCACTGTAAACACAACAAGGAGGTTTCCTAAAACAATTGTTACATAAAGCACTGTAGAGATGGCCAAGAGGAAATACTGCACTGGTCTGTAGGTAGAAAGTCCGAGGAACACAAATTGAGACACTTCAGAGTAATTTGCTTTATTCATTGACTTTGTGTTACCTGAAAGGAACAAATGGAAATAATTATAAAGGAATACACCACAGCTATTGAAAAAAGCAATTGTTACTGGGTTTTAAATTCTGATATTAAAGAGAAATCTTCAGTCCTGATTACAAAGTCCTTTGAAAAGTCACACAGCAGTTTATTCATTTAACAAATATTCATTGAGCTGCTACCAGGAAGGTCTCCTAGGTACTTACACTGTGCCATATTCTGGAATAAAACAAACACCCTGTCTTGGTGTAGTTTGTAGTCTACTTGTGAAGCTAGGCATTAAATAACTAATTGTCTAACTAGATGGCTACAATGTTAATAACTTACTTGAAAAAGAAAAAGAACAAAAGGCCATACAAACTGTAAGAGCTCATAGAAGCGTCATCTGCCCTAGTCTGGAAGAAGATGTTTGTGCTAAAGTCTAAATAGGAATTAATAAGTAAGGAAAGATAGGAAGAATAACCTCTCCAGGAGAAAGGCATTAGAAATATTCTGAAGCATGAAGAAACAGAACAATTTTGCATGAATAAAAGAAGACTAGGAAGGGTCTGATCAAGGTAGAATCACATAGGGTATGTAAAGAGTTTGATCTGTATCTTAGAAGTGATTGGAAGCCATTGAGACAGAACAATGAAATAATCATGTTAGTGCTTTAAAAAATTTACAGTAACTGCAAAGCGAAGAATGTAATAGAGGGATCCAAAGGAAAGGGAGAGAGACCAATTAGGAGTCTGTCAAAGAATCATATCAAATGAAAACAGAAAGGATAAATTTGTCAACACATGGTGTTGACACAATTTACCAAACTTGGCAAAAACAAGTTAAATTCCTTACTTTACAACAATAACTAAAATGAGTTTTTCATGGGTACTTAAATAAAGATAAAAGAAATAGAAATTATGGTCTTATTTTTAGATAATCTTTTGTATATGATTCTTTCTCAGCATATCCTAACATTCAAACTTGCAGGAAAAAAAAAAACCTGACATTTTCAGATTCAAAATTTAAATCTTCTATATACATTTGAAAAGAAAAAAAGCAAATGTGGGAAAATAGTTGTTAAATATAATGGTAAGCCAAATTTAAAATGAACCAAACATAAAGACTTGGACCAACTAAGAAATCTAAATAGTCAACATCTGAAGAACAGTCAAACTCACTATTAAAAAACTGTAGAGGACACATGGACAGAACTAAGGGGGAGGAGGGAGGCTGGGGAGGTGGGATGGGAGGGGAAGGGAGGGGGAGGGGAGAGGCTGCAAATAACTGTAATTAAACAAAAACTAATAAAAAATTTTTATTTAAAAATAAATAAATAAATAAATAAATAAATGAAAAAAATAAAAAATAAAAAAATAAAAAATGTAGATACAATATTGGATTACGAGCATATTTGTTTCTAAAAACTGTCAAGACTTAAAAATTAATAATATGAGTGAGGCTGTGAGGAAAGAGACTCTCTCATACTGTGATTCAGGGTGCACATTCATAGAACTTCTCCAGAATACAATTTGAAAGTTATATCAAATATTTAAGAATTTCCTTATGACTAAAGACTCCCATTACAATAAATTTTTCTTAAGGTATAACAACAAATGAGGTGAAATGTTTAGATATTGGGGTAAATGTTATATAATTTTTTATAAAAAGAAAAAATTGAAAATAACATAAATCAATGAGGAATTGTAACAGTACAATACATTCAGCTAAGAAAGGCACTTAACCTTACATGTAAAAAAATCATGAAAAAGCATATCATAAATGTTCAATTATAAAGAGAAGCTTGTAAAATAAATGTATATAAAATGCATTTTTTAAAAATTCAAGACTTGAAATAGAAATAAAAGATAATCAACAGATTAACAATCTGGGTGTGTACATTTATGTTTTAGTTTGTACTATATGAAATTGGTGTTTCATATCAAAAATAGTCTAATATCAATTTCACAAGTTCTAACTAATATATTAATTTATTTTTTCTTACCAGATTTTCTAAACTACTATCCTTTATCACAAGCATTCATTATCAATGTCTATTCCACATCTGAATTGAATACTATGGGTTTCCCACATAGTATTTCCCGCAACTTGCACTGCCAACACCAAACTTTCCTCCAGGCCTCACCTCACCAATAACCACTCTTGCTCATGTCACCGTTTCTCCTACACCACACCACCCCAGGCCCAGGCTGCAGCTTGGGCATAACCTGTACCACCTGGTGGGAAAATAGCATAACAAGTAGGAGCACCATGAATACAATTGAGGACATCCAGGCCAGGCAGGAACAGATGTTTTAAGGGTGATGGACATGGAGTAGGTATTAGAGCCAAAATGAAACACAACTGGGATGATGCTAGGAGGCTCCACCACAAGGGCACGGGGTGGAGAATGTGGAGATGGTGGATATGACTTGCAAGGGACTACAAGCTGTTTTTATTTTTTAAGGTATATTTTATTTATTATGCTATTATAGTTGTCCCATTTTTTTCTCCTCTTTATTCCCCCGCACCCTACACTCCCCCTAACATCTTAGTTCATGTCGATGGGTCGCACATACAAATTTTGGCTTCTCCATTTCCTATACTATTCTTAACATCACTTTGTCTATTTTGTACCTACAAATTAGGCTTCTTATTCCCTGTATCTTTTCCCTCATTCCCCCCCCCCCCGCTAATAACCCTCCATGTGATCTCCATTTCTGTGATTCTGTTCCTATTCTACTGGTTTGCTTAGTTTGTTTTTGGTTTTGTTTTAGGTTCAGTTGTTGATATTTATGACTTTGTTTTCATTTCACTAGTCACATTTTTGATCATTTTCCTTTTCTTAGATAAATCCCTTTAACATTTCATATAATAAGGGCTTGGCAATGATGAACTCCTATTTAGCTTTACATTGTCTGGGAAGCACTTTATCTTCCCTTCCATTCTAAATGATAGCTTTGCTGGATAAAGTAATCTTGGCAGTAGGTCCTTGCCTTTCATGAATTTGAATACTTTTTTCCAGCCATTTCTTGTTGGCAAGGTTTTCTTAAAATATCAGCTGACAGCCTTATGAGAACTCCTTTATAGGTAACAGTTTCCTTTTCAATTGCTTCTTTTAAGATTCTCTCCTTATCTTCAATCTTGTGTAATGTGATTACGATGTGTCTTGGTGTGTGCTTCCTTGGGTCCAACTTCTTTGGGACTCTCTGATCTTCCTGGACTTCCTGTAAGTCTATTTCCTTTGCCAGATTAGGGGAGTTCTCCTTCATTATGTTTTCAAATAAGTTTCGATTTCTTCTTCTGCTCTTCTCCTTCCTGTACCCTTATGATTCAGATGCTGGAGTGTTTAAAGTTGTCCCATAGTTTCCTCAGCCTCTCCTCATGTTTTTGAATTCTTGTTTCTTCATTCTATACCAACTGAATGTTTATTTCTTCCTTCTGCTCCAAACCATTGACTTGAGTCCCAGTTTCCTTCCCTCACTGTTGGTTTCCTGTCTATTATTCTTTATTTCACTTTGCATAGCCTTCACTTCCTCAATTTTGCAACCATATTCAACCATTTCTGTGAGCATCCTGATTACAAGTGTTTTGAACTCTGCATCTGAATAGTTGGCTATCTCTTTTTCAATTAGTTGTTGTTCTGGAGTTTTGATCTGTTATTTAATTTGGGCAATAATTTTTGTCTCAAGGCACCTGTTACATTGTAAGGGACAGAGCCTTAGGTATTCACCAGGGTGGGGAAACCCACTTTGCTGAATGTGGCACTGTATGTGGAGGAGGGGTCAGAGAGGGAACAATGCCACTTGCTCAGCTCTCTGCCAGCTTTCAGTCACTTCCCCCACGACCCATAAGCAAATTGGGCCCCTTTGGTACTGATTCCTGGGTGGGTGGGTTTGTGTCCATTCTAGGATCCTGTGGGTCTCTCCAGAGAACTGTCCTATGAGGCTGGGAGTTTCTCCTGCTGCTGCAACACCCATAGGTTTTACAGCCAGAGATTCTGAGGCTTTATTTCCCCACAGTGGAGCCCTGGGTTACATGGTCTGCTTTTCTCCCCAGTTGTTCCTCCCAGTTTCTTTGCATGCAAATGTGGGGCCACTAGCCACTGCTTCGCCTGCCCGTCCTCCTGCTGCCATCCTTGCTGTGGGTTCTCTCCACCCCAGCTGCCTGTCTCTACCCCTCCTACAGGTCTGGGTGAATGTTTCTTCTTTAACTCCTTGGTTGTCAGACTTCCATACAGCTTGATTTTCTGGCAGTTCTGGTTATTTTTTGTTTTTTAATTTGTTGTCCTTCTTTTGGTTGTTCAAGGAGGCAAAGCGTATCTACCTACACCTCCATCTTTGTCTAAGTCCTATTTTTATATTTTGACCACATAATGTGTGGAGAATAAATGATTCATATTTTGAAAAGAATATACTCTCACAACTGTAATTGAACAACAATAAAGAAATTATTGAAAAGTTAAAAAAAATAATGTATGCTCAACATGATCACAATTGGAACTGGAGAGCATTATGCTAAGTGAAATAAGCCAGGGGAGAGGGTCAAATACCGTATGATCTCACCTTTAACTGGAGACTAATCAACAAAAGAAAAAAGCAAACAAAATGTAACCAGAGACATTGAAATTAAGAACAATTCAACAATAGCCAGGGGAGAGGAGGGAGGGGACAGTGGGGAGAAGGATTTTCAGGAACTACTATAAAGGACACATGGACAAAACCACAGGGGAGAGTGGAAGTGAGGGAGGGAGGTGGGTTTGGCTGGGGTGGTGGGGAGTGGTGGGGAGAAAATGCAGACAACTGTAATTGAACAACAATAAAGTAATTAAAAAAATAACATAATAAAAGGAAATTACCAATCATTTTCTCTGGGTAAAAAAAAAATTAAAAATGGGCGATTTTGTTGTTTCTTTTGTTTATTTTCCAAAATTTAATATTTCTTAATATAATATCAATTAACTTCAGTTAATAGAGTTCAATCAGTGAAAGAGAAGTAATATTTTAATCAAATAAGAATATAGATGATTTATGCCAACACATGGTAGTGTACTAACTCCAAAATATGAAGTTTGATTAAAAGGAAAAAATATACACAAACAAGTAACTGGCGATTGAAAAAATGCAAATGACAAACTCACCTAAAAATATTAAACCTCGCCAATCAAGAAAATGCCATTTTAAAAAACAGCTTTGTTTTCTTTTTTTCTTACTAATTGACAAGACAAAAGAGAAATGAAAGAGAAAGAGGTAAAAGTTAACTTCATTGTGTTCAAGAATTCTTATGATAAAAATTTTTATGCATAATTGATAAGAATGGGAATTAGTAATATTTATTAAAATGTAAAATGTTTAAATCTAAATAATAAGAGGTCCAGAGGCCTCTAACACTGAACAAATGGTTAAATAAGTTTTATAAACAATGAAAATATAAATTAATATAGACTTTTTAATCAAATTATAATGCAGTATATCATCAACCACTACTTAGCTGTTAAAAACAATCGTATAGCCCTGGCCAGGTGGCTCAGTTGTTTGGAGCATCGTCCCATACACCAAAAAGGTTTCAGGTTCAATCCCAGGTCAGGGCATATACCTAGATTGCAGATTTGATCCTGGTTGGAGTGCATACAGAAAGTAATTGATCAATGTTTCTCTCTCACATTAATGTTTCTCTCTCTGCCTTCTTCTCTCTATAAAATCAATAAAGAATAAAAATAAAACAATGGCATAAACCTATATAACAGAGACCCAAAGTGAAAAATATTACTTTGGTATGATTCAATAACATGATTCTGTGTGTGTACACATTAAAACATCTTAAATGCCTAACTTTTAACAATTATTAATGTAGTAAAATGTGATTGATTATATGTGACTTTAACTTCCTAAAATCCTTATTTCTGCATTTTAGATATATTTTATGAAGATCAACATTTGTTAATAAATAATATCGATCTTTCAGAATAATGTGAAAATTTGAGAGGTACAGCATATTAAATGAATGCAACACAAATGAACACATGAAATGAAATTTTACTGGCAGATTAATTCTCATCAAAAATCAAAACCATTTGTATAAAAAAATTTTCATCAAGAGGTCCATCTTGAGGTACAACTTTTATATTTATATACAGTTTTAAATTTATTGAATTTATTGCAATGACATTGGTTAATAAAATTATGTAGGTTTCAGGTGTACAATTCTATAATACATCACATGTATATTGTATTGAGTGTTCACTAGCCCAAGTCAACCTTGCTTCCATCACCATTTATCCCTCCTTTACCTCTTTTACCTCCCACCACTCCCTTTTTACTCCAGTACTCACCATACCGTTGTCTGTGTCTATGAGGGTTTTGGGTTTTTTTGGCTTAATATTTTCACTTTTCTCACCCAGCCCTTCAACCCTCCTCCCCTCTGACAGCTGTCAGTCTGTTCTCTCTATCTGTGAGTCTGTTTCTATTTTGTATTAGTTCATTTTGTTCATTAGATTCCACATATCAGTGAAATCATATGGTACTTGTATTTCTCTGACTGGCTTATTTCACTTAGTATAATGTTCTCCAGGTCCATCCATATGTTGCAAAAGGTAAGACTTCCTTCTTTTTTATGGTTGAGTAGTATCCATTGTGTAAATATACCACAGCTTTTTTATCCACTCATCTACTGATGGATACTTGGGCTGCTTTCAAATCTTGGCTATTGTAAATAACACTGAGATGAACATAGGGGTGTAATATATTCTTTCAAATTAGTGTTTGAGGTTTCTTTGGATATATTTCCAGAAGTGTAATCACTGGGTCATTAGGCAGTTTTACTTTAAATTTTTGAGGAAACTCCATACTGTTTTCCACAGTGGCTGGAGTGATCTGCTTTCCTACCTACAGTGCATGAAGGTTCCCCTTTCTCCACATCCTCACCAAGACTTGTTGTTTGTTCATTTATTAATAACATTCTGACAGAATTTCTAAATTTTGGAAATTTACACCTTACCATATGTATCATTGGTGAATATGTTCTTTCATTTAGCGGTTGTCTTTTCATTTTGCTAATGGTTTCCTTTGCTGTGCAAAACATTTTTAGTTTGATATAGTCCAATTTGTTTATTTTTTCTTTTGTGACAGCATGGATGTACCTGGAGAGTATTATGCTAAGTGAAATAAGCCAGTCAGAGAAATATAATACCATGTGATTTCACTTATATATGAACTCTAATGAACAAAATAAACTAACAAACAAATTAGATACAGACTTATAAATGCATAAAATGGACTAACATCTGTCAGAGGATGGGGTTGTGGGTCTGAGTGAAAATGGTGAAGGGATTAAGCAAAAAAAACCAACAACAAAAAACCAAAGACAAAGACAACAGTATGGTGATTGTCAGAGGGAAAGGAAGGTGTGGGGAGGTGGAAGAGGGTAAAGGGAGAATAAATTGTGGAGGAAAGAGATTTGACTTTGGATGGTGAGCACATGAGACAGTACACAGATGATGTGTTATAAAGTTGTACACTTGAAACCTGTATGGTTTTACGAACCAACAAATTCAATTTTAAAAATTGCCTTAAGCATCAGGCAAGGTGAATTAGTCCCTCACAACCTCCCTTTCATTTTATCATAAGCCAACATAGTGTCTCCAATAGGTTTATGGGAGATGCAATTAATAAAAACAAATTCATATAAGTGACTTTATCTAGCACCATTTCCCACAGAATAGCATGCAGAAGCAAGTTAGAAAAGATACAGAGACCTAACAAGTGTGCAGTCCTGTTGGAACCCATGTGCTAAGAAGGCTGCCATCAGGGTCTACTGTCTAAATTTATGTCATTGAGAGGATGGAATACATAGGCAGTAAGGCTGGTTCCTGACAGTTCCTCCAGGCACCCTACTGTCTAGGTGAGTTCTGCTTTGCTATTTATTGGTTAAATATTTGTTTATATATTTATGTCCTAATTATTTTTTGGGAAGCACACTACATTGTGTTTCAGATTCATCCACAATTTTAATTCATATTTTTGTTCATTCATATCTGAACCCTATCAGTTCAGGGAACTTCCCAGACCTTACAACCTAAAGCACTCCTCACTGCAGTTCAGAGTCCCATTATTTGTTTCTTTGAATATTACTGGTAACGTACGAGCGATGCCATTGTGATATTCCTCAGTCATCATTAACATCCTAAGTACTTTCCTTCATCTTTCAAACTGTCTCTAACCCGAACTGTGAGTTTGTTTTCCATGTCCTCCTATTCGTACATATGATTATGTCAGTGCATACTTCTCTTGTAAATTTTTGTATTGTTGGCTATTTCCACATGTGAAAATCCTTTCTTTCCAATAAAAATGAAATTGTTGAAAAGTAAATAAAAATAGTCACTATTTTACAGTGTTCATTACTTTTTCCTACTAATCTTGATTAGTTCAAAGTGATAAAAATATTTATGAAGTTATACACAACCTTTTGTCTTTCACATCTTAATTCAGTCTTCCCTTTGTTATTACTCCTTTACCTTTTTAATACAGGTTAGAAATTGAAACAAATATACTTTTCAACTTTGCACACCCCCAGATTTCTGAAACTAACTTTGTCATGCTAATATTAATTGATATTTGTGACTGCCAAATAATTGAACAGTCTCTTGGAAAATTATTTTGTAATGTTGGTTTACATATTTATTTTAAATCTCATACTCCAAAAACTTTGAAGTCATTGTCAAACGTATTCTTAAGGATTTTTATCTGATGACTTTATTTGAATATCACTAAATTCTATGATATACTCAATAATACTAAAATATATTGTTCATGCTCTTGAAGAAATATTACAAATATGAAATAAACATTTATCAACATGTCTAATGTCTTTCTGATGCAAAAAATAAAAGTCTGAAAATTCTATAGTAAATGTGCATATTGAATTTTTATGGTTTTGACCAGAGAAAACAAAGTTTCTGTTAATTCCTCTTATTAATTATATGGGAACAAGAAGGAATAAAGCACAAAATTACGAAGATCACAGTGCAATCTTGGCAGTAAGGCAGAATCACGAAAAGCTTCTCTCATTTCTGTCCTTTCCATAGTCCCCTACAGATTTTGTTCTCTATGGCCCCAACTGTGTCCAACAAGATTCTGTGATCCACCTTCTTCAAACCAATCCCTCTCTGAAAGTATAGATACTTCTCTAATAATTTTGAATCCACTGATTTGTGAACTTCAAATAACTTTCTCTACACCTGAATAATAAAGTTTCTAAGGCACTGAAGTGTGATTACCTCATCTAAAAATTGTATTGCTATCAAGTGAGATTCATGCCCATTTTTCTTTCTTTAGGAGTGTTCACTAAACCTGAAATGGTAGAATATTACTCCACTTTACTCCTTCCCCATTCCTATGCATGAGAATCTGTAAGAATGGATACCAGAATACCTCTAGATTTTCCTGTAGTTTCAAGAACAATATAATATCAAGTCTAGAGTATGAAAATTCAGTGCTCTATAAAATACCCTTGAATAAATATAAACAACCAACAAAATTAATCTAACCAGAAAGTATGGGATGTAGAAGGAAATAGACAGCTCTAGGCTTAATGAGTTTTCGAAAAACCACCTAAACACAGTCCAAAACAGTCAGTCCACCTAGTAATCAACTGTTCAAGTCATTCTCATCCCTCCTGGAATATGCAGTGATCCAGACACACAAAAAATGAGGGCATAAACTGGACATATAAAACAATCCATGTAGCCAACTCCCAGATTTAGTTTTATCTATTCACTTACCTGACCAAACAAAAGAAGGAAGAAGAAAAAAGGATATCAGAAAGTAATATCTTCTGATATGCCTGTATCATTTTTTAAATCTTTCCATTTTGATGTCCTGTGCTTATTTTGGGATATAACTAGAGTAAGGGCTGCTTCAGCACAAACAACAGCTCTCAGTGACCACCTGATACTTTCGTGGCCTAACAGTTCTCCAACATTCATCTTGGGAATTCAGCCCTGGAATCCCCATGGCCTGAAGAAAGATGGAATATTAAAAGTCTGGTACAGAGTAAAATTAAAAGACAAAAAAAAAAAAAAAACATTTGTGCAACCAAGCACACCTGAGGAATCCTTTAAAGGAGAAAAACTATTCCCAGGCAGTAGAACATCTATGTTACATTTAAAACTAGTATCAGTGAACAGGGAATAGTTATAATAAGAATACATGAGAAAGCTATAGTAAGAATTTCTTTTAAACACATAGTATCAACTTAAATATGAAAACATGAGTGTTGTTACTGAATTTGCTATTAATCATTTCCTGTTTCTAAGTATTATGCCAAATTCTTCATGAAGCCTAATCTGGGGAGCTTAAAAATAGCTGAGAAATGTTGTAAGTTAATTGTTTAAAAATCTCAAGGGTACTAGGTTAAATGTGATTTTTAAAAATCTATCTTATCCAAAGCAAATGACAAAATAAGTAATTAATAATAGAAAATAGTCCATTAAATGATGGAAAGATATTTAAAAATATAATTAATTAATTAAAATGTGATAAATGAGAGAACAGAGTATACATATATCAGCTTTCATTATTTTGGTTAGGGAATGAGCTTTCTGTCACTGGAAGAATTAATACAAAAATGAATATTGATAGTAGTCACTTTGGCAGGTATGAAGTGATATCTCATTGTTAAATCAACAAACAAGTGTTAGTAAGGATGCGGAGAAAAGGGAACCCTTGTACACTGCTGATGAGAATGCAGACTGGTGCAGCCACTGTAGAAAGCAGTATGGAGTTTCCTCAAAAAATTAAAAATGAAACGGCCCTTTGACCCAGAGATCCCACTTCTGGGAACATATCCTAAGAATCCTGAAAGACCAGTACAAAAGAATATATGCACTCTTATGTCCATAGCAGTGTTACTTAGCCAAAATCTGGAAGCAGCCCAAGTGCCCATAAAAAAAAGTGGATAAGAAAGCTGTGGTTCATTTACACAATGGAGTACTATAGAACCATAAAAAGGAAGGAAATCTTACCTTTTGTGACAGCATGGATGGACCTAGAGATTATGCTAAGTGAAATAAACCAGTTGGTGAAAAGATAAATACCATATATTATCACTTACATGTGGAATCTAATGAACAACATAAACTGACAAACAAAATAAAAAAAGAGGCATGGACACTTGGAAGACTGACAGCTGTCAGAGGGAAAGGGGTTGAGGGGACTGGATGAAAGAAGTTTAAGAGGTTAGCCAAATGTATATGCATGACCCACAGGCACAGTGTGATGATGGCTGGAGAAAAGAGGACACAGAGTGGAGGCAAACAAAGTGGGGCACAGAATGGGAACACCTATTATAGTGACAACAATAAAAATATTGGGTTGTTAAAATCCCTTACTATGACTGTATTAGTATCAGTCTCTCCCTTTATATCCACCAAGATTTACTTACATATTTAGATGCTGCTATGTTGGGTACATAAATATTTACAAGGGTTGTATACTTTTGTTGGAATGTTCTTTTTATAATTGTATGGTATTCTTTGTCTCTTACTATAGCCTTTGTTTTAAAGTCTGTTTTGTCACACACAAGTTTTGCTACACTGGTTTATTTTTATTCCTATTTGAATAAAATATTTTCTCATGCCTTTACTTTTAGACTGTGCATACTTTTCATTCTGAAGTGGGTCTCTTGTAGACAGCATATGTATGGGTTTTATTTTCTAATGCATTCAGCTACCCTATGAGTTTTCGATTGGAGTACTGAAGCCATTTACATTTAAAGTGACTATTGATAGGTACGTATTTAATGCCACTTTATTATTTATAGCTATATTCTTCCATTTTTCTTTTCTTCTTCTTTTTATTGTTGTTCAAGTACAGTGTCTCCATTTCCTTCTTAAAAGAGACCTTTAAAAATACATGTAGTATAGCTTTGGTGGTAATGAATTTCTTTTTTTTTAATCATTTTTTTGTTCAAATACTGTTGTCTCCATTTTCCCACCACCACTTTTCCCCACCCCACCCACCCCTACCCTCAATCCTACAACCCTTTGGTTGTGTCCATGTGTCCTTTATACATGATCCTTGATGGCCCTTCCTCTATTATCCCCTATTATCCCTCTTCCTCCTCCCCTCCAGTTACTGTAAGTTCTTTATTTCAATGTCTCTGGTTGTATTTTTCTTGTTTGTTTGTTTTCTTGATTAGGTTCCACTTGTAGTGAAATCATATGGCATTTCCCTTTCACCGCCTGGCTTATTTCACTTAGCATAATGCTCTCTAGTTCCATCCATGCTGTTGCAAAGGGTAGGAGCTCCTTCTTTCCCTCTGCTGTGTAGGATTCCATTGAGTAAATGTACCACAGTGTTCTGATCCACTCATTTACTGATGGGCACTTAGGTTGCTTCCAGCACTTGGCTATTGTAAATTGTGCTGCTATGAACATTGGGGTGCATAGGTTCTTTTGAATTGGTGTTTCAGGATCCTTAGGGTATAATCCCAACAGTGGTATTGCTGGTGAAAAGGAAGTTCCATTTTTAGTTTTCTGAGGAAGTTCCATACTGTTTTCCACAGTGGCTGCACCATTCTACATTCCCACAACAGTGCACTAGGGTTCCCATTTCTTCACATCCTCTCCACCGCTTGTTGTTTGTTGATTTATTTTTTTATGATGGCCCTTCTGACTGGTGTGAAGAGGCATCTCACTGTGGTTTTAATTTGCATCTCTGTGGTGACTAGTGATGCTGAGCATCATTTCATATGTCTCTGGACCATCTGTATGTCTTCCTGAGAGAAGTGTCTGTTCATGTCCTTTGCCCATTTTTTAATTGGATTGCTTGTCTTTCTGGAACGGAGTCTTGTGAGTTCCTTATATATTTTGGAAATTAAGTCCTTGTCCAAGATATCATTGACAAATATATTTTCCCATACAGTTGGTTCCCTTTTCATTTTTCTGATGTTTTCTTAAGCCATGCACAAGCTTTTACTTTGATGAAGCCCCTGTTTGCTTATTCTTTCCTTTATGTCCCTTACTGTAGGGGACGTTTTGGTGAAAATATTGCTGTGTGGAATATCTGAGATTTTCCTGCCTATGTTCTCCTTTAGGACATTTATGGTATCATGACTTATACTTAAGTCTTTTATCCATCTTGAGTTTATGTTTGTGAATGGTGTAAGTTGGTGGTTGAGTTTAATTTTTTTGCATGTAGCTATCCAGATCTCCCAACACCATTTGCTGAAGAGGCTATTTTTACTCCATTTTATGCTTCTGCCCCCCTTGTCGACTATTAATTGACCATAGAGACTTGGGTTTACTTCTGGGCTCTCTATTCTGCTCCATTGATCTATGTGTCTATTCTTATGCCAGTACCAGATTGTTTTGACTACAGTGGTCTTGCAATATAGTTTGAGGTCAGGTATTGTGAACCCTCCTACTTTGTTCTTCTTTCTCAAAATTGCTGTGGTTATTCACGGTCATTTATGGTTCCATATACATTTTTGAAATTTTTGATCCATATCTGTGAAACATGTCATTGGTACTTTAATAGGGATTGTGTCGCATCTATAAATTACTTTTGGTAATATAGACATTTTGCTGATGTTAATTCTTCCAATCCATGAACATGATATTTGCTTCCATTTATTTTTATCTTACTTAATGTCTTTCTTCAGTGTTGTATAGTTTTCTTTCTTTATGTTTAAACAATTCTTTTTTATTTTATTTTACTTTTTTAATTGTTGTTCAAGTACAGTTCTCTGTATTTTCCCCACCACTGTCCCCAACCCCAGCCATACCCACTTCTTACCCTTGATCCTACCCCCCTTTAGTTTTTTCCATGTATCTTTTACAGATGTTTCTGAAAAACCTTCCCTCTTTTCTCCCCATTATCCCCTCTCACCACCCCTCTGGTTACTGTCAGTTCTTAATTTCAATATCTCTGGTTATAATTTGCTTGCTTGTTTGATTTGTTGATTAGGTTCCACTTATAGGTGAGATTATATGGTGTTTTTCTTTCACCACCTGGCTTATTTCACTTAGCATAATACTGTCTAGTTCCATCCATGTGGTCATGAAGGGTAGGAGTTCCTTCTCTCTTTCTGCTGCATAGTATTCCATTGTGTACATGTACCACGATTATTTTGATCCATTCATTTAGTGATGGGCACTTAGACTGTTACCAGCTCTGACCTATTGTAAATCAATTGCCTCCCATACATACCTGGACTTAGGATCAAACCCACAACCCAGGTATGTGCTCTGACCCGAATCTAACCTGCAACATTTAAGCTACTAGGTGATGTTCAAACCAAGCAAGATACACCAGCGGGCACGGAATTTCTTTTTTACTTAATCATTGCTAAAGACTCCCTCCATTAAATACTCCATTGGGCTAATGCAACACCACAGTCTCCTGGTTTTCCTCCTATTTTCCAGGAATTCTTTCACAGTATCAGTTTCCTGAGTTTCCTTTGTTTGCTCAACTACACAGTGTTCTTCACAATTCCATCTGTGGCCTACTCTCACTCTATATTCTGTCCCTAGGTGGCATCCATTCCCATGGCTTTAATTAGCATCTAAGACATAGGTGCTCTGAAAGCTAAAGTACTATTTCTTGAGTTCCTAATCCACAAATCTAACTGCCCACTGACTTGAGTGCTTCATAGGCATCTCCCACTCAACAAGTCTGAAACTAAACCAATCATCTCCTCCTAAAACCTGCTCTTCTTTCAGAGTCCCCAGCCACAGTAAGTGGCACCAGTATTTTGTTACGTTGCTCAACCCCAAATCTGGGAGTAATAATGGACTCTTTCATACCCCTAGTAGCCAATATTCAATTAATCAGAAAGTCCTATTAATTTCACATTGTAAACACCTCTTCAATATGCCCCCTTATTTTATTCTATAATAACATCATTCCTGCCTAAGGCTTCGCATATCATCTTGGGAATAGAATATTAACTGGCTGGTGTGGCTCAGTGGAATAGAATATTAAGTCATCTATGTGGTCGTCTGACTTTAAAGCTTGTTTAATTCTCATTACCTACATTTTAGTAACATGTTTATAAATGTAGAAATGTGTTTATTTTGTTTAAACCCTTCACATAAATTTGCTACTGCTCTTAAATTAAAATACTAATTCTTTTTCAAGGTTTTTTATGCCATCCAAGATGTGGTTCCCATCAGCCTCCCCAGACTCAGAGAACATGCTCTCTCCTTGCAATTCCAAAGCCAATTTTGTTTTCTTTTATTTGCCTGAAAACTTTAGACTCTCTCATCTCTGAGGCTCTGCACTGGCTAATCATTCTGCACACAACATTTGTTCTGCATACTTTGTCTATTATCACCTATTCTTCAAATCTCAGTTTCAGTATCATTTTACCAGGGAAGACTTCCTAGAATCTGGGTCCAGGAGAGTTCCTATATTATTATAGCACTCTCTATTACCACATCGTAACATTAATCATGCCCATAATATCTTATTCAATGTACATTTTCCTCTTTACACTCTAAGTTTCATCTGAGGAGGGGCTGTGTCCCTCATGTTTATGGCTATAACATCAATTACGTCTTTGTAGAAAATGCTTAATAAATATTTATCATTAAATAAATAAATAGCCCTGACTGGTGTGGCTCAGAAGGCTGGGCATCGTTCCACAAAGCAAAAGGTTGATAGTTAGATTCCCAGTTGGGGCACATGCCTAGGTTGCGGATTCAGTCCCCAGTCAGGGCCTGTACTAGAGGCAACCTATCCATGTTTCTCTCTCACATCAATGTTTCTCTCCCTCTTTTTCTCTCCCTTCCCCTCTCCCTAAAAATAAGTAAATAAAATCTTAAAAAATAAATAAATGAATAAAGCTAACAAGAGTAAAACAAATTAGCAACAGGCATAGTTTATTGAATAATATCTGAGCATTCTTTTTCACATTCCATCCAAAGTCATAGGATTAAAGAACTTCCCTTTTCTTTCTTCTTTCCTCTTCTCAATTAATCTTATCTTTCTGTATCTCCTTAATTCTCTACAGTGAAATCTACTGATAAGTTCCTTTTACAGGCTTAGGCTAATTCAAATCTTGAGCCAATCTCTGCTGAGGCAACCTGTAAATCCCTAGTGTCAGCCCTCTCTGATACTCCTAGGTCTCATGAACTCTGCACTGTACTCCTGCTCCTCTGTTGGCTCAGGAGCCTTATCCACTGCTGAGCACACCCATGATCCATATCCCAGGAGATAGACCTCAAATCAAAGCTCTGTGCTCTGTGTGTGGTTTCCTCACTCCTTAGGATTTTATTTTTGCATATACTCTCCCTTGTTCATCTTAATAAGCTGCTTGGTATTCCAGTCTCCTACAAAAGCATATCAGGATGGGAGGACGTTGTGATGGTGAATAATTTATGGGGCTCTGCACTTTTCACTGTGTTGCAGAAGAGCCCTCTGGGAGGGTCACAAGAGAAATTTTCTTCTAATCTCAGATTAGTAGTATTTCTTCTAAGCAACAAAATTGTTTTACTTCGACATATGTACACTATGCTTTATGGAAATAACCATGCATCCCTATTTGTTTTTTAAACATTTCAGTTCACATTACTCTCCAGTTTTTATCTTTGTTTATAAATTTTTGGAATGTCACTATTTTTCAAAAATTAATTTGAGACTAAACATTATTTTGCTACTTCTAAAGAATATGATTTCCTCTTGTTTCTGAACAAGAGATAATGAAATACAGCTCTAAACAAATACAACTCTAAATAAATCTAGAGCCTTGAAAGTTCGAGGCCTCCATGCCAACCTGAAGGTCAGATTGTTTGTATCTATAATCAATGATAAAGCCAGGCAATTCAAAATAAGTTCCTACCACTTTTTTCTTTTATATTTGTATCCATTTTCATATGGTCTCTTAAGAAATTGATCTGTTAAAATACACATTTTTCTTGTACCCAGGGAACTAAGGAAGGATAAAGGGCAAATACATTCAAGAAGACCTTCATCCCCAATACTACAAAGTTTAAGAACACAGGTAATCACAGGTAATCATTTTCTATAATTGATAATAGGAAAATGATTAATTTATTCTCCTGTTATCAATTATAAAAATTATCTTAATATATCAGGGGTTTTAGATTTATTCCTTCAATTTTCACGCATGGTAATATGAGCAAAGGTCTGTTCATTCAGGATATATTTTTTCACACCTTTATCTCAGTCATGTCAAGCAATTCATACCCAGTATCATCCACCCTAAATAGAGATTATGTTATACCAACCAACATATTACCTCAAAGCTTCCCTCTCCCCTCTGTTTCATTACCAACAGTTATTTTTTTCTCACTTTTCTCACTTTAACTTTTAAGTCTCTATATAAATTCAGCGTTAGAATTTCATATAATAAATAAATAATACTCAAGTGGCTTTCTGATTTTTTTAATAAACTCATGTTTTTCTGACATACCCTTTCAACTTCAAAATTAAATCTATTAAGCAGAAAATTATGTTCTCAACACAATCTTTTTTAAATTAAATTTATTGGGGTAACATTGGTTAATAAAATCATATAGGTTTCAAGTGTATGATTCTATATATCATTTGTATATTGCATGGTGTGCCCACCACCCAAAGTCAAATCATCTTCCATCGCCTCGATTGGCCTCCTTTACCCTTTACCACCCCTCATCCCTCCTACCCACTGGTTATACGTGTCTACGGTTTCACTTTTACTTTAGAATACTAGTTGTTAATTACTCCATCCATCTCTTTTAGAATTGTTCTCTAGAAAGGACATATAAAAATTGAATATAAAACTACTGGCTTTGCAACAGTCTGAAAATTCACTGAAACAATCAGAGAAATGTAAGTAATGAATAAATAGGGGAAATAAGCACTAAATAAAAATAGGGGATACTACACAGCAGAAAAAAGAAGGAATTCCTAACTTTTGTGACAGCATAGATGGAACTGGAGACTATTATGCTTCGTGAAATATGCCAGTCAGTGAAAGATAAATACCATATGATCTCACTTATAAGAGAAATCTAGTGTGCAAAATAGAACCAGAGGCATAGAATCATGGAACAGACAGACAGCTGTAAGAGGAGAGGGGAGAGGTGGTGACTGACTGAAAGAATGTGAAGGGATTAGTCAAAGATCGTATATGAATGACCCATGGTCCTGGACAATGGTGTGGGGACTGAATACGGTACTGGGGGTTGGGCTGGGTGGAGGGAAGCAAAGGAGGAAAAAGTGGGACAACTGTAATAGTAAAAACAATAAAATATTTTTAAAATAAGGATAAAAAATACTATTGAAACCTATACATTCATGTCTACCCAATGCTGAACAAGTCATTCCAACTTTTTGGGATTCAATTTTCTCATCCATAAACCATATGTGTCAAGGGCACCAAGCAATTCTTTCAATATTTTTCTCTTGGGGAAATCGATGTGATTCAAAGATCTAGTTCTCAAGAGAAACTAATAATGGGCTGGGTATTGGTTGTCTCTACGACAGCAGTGGGTTACTCTCCTGTACCACTAATTAGCTTCTTTTCCATTACCAAGAATCCCATATATAGCTTTGTTTTGGGCAGGGGAGGTATTAGTTACAGAAATGAAGACTAAGCTTGCTGAATTTCTTTTCTCTTAAAACTGCACATCCTGTGACTGAACAGGCAGGTAGGAAAGATGGTTTTAAATTACAAAATTGCCAGTCATGTTTGATTCCCTCTCTCTATCTCCCTCCCCTTTAATTTCTGCTCTTCTGTAAAATATTTGTGTCAGAAATTTTCTCTCCTTTTTGAAATGTTTTTGCCCTTTTATTCTATACTATCTTTCTCCTAGAATTTCAATCATTGAATTGCATTGTGTTATAAAATTAATTCTACACACGCACATTTTTGATAGTTTCAGTTTACTGCCTTAATGTAAAGATTTTTCAAGATTCACATGTTTCTGCCTTTTGTGTTATTCAACTAATTTTAAACTTTATTTTCCATTGTGTAAAACAGCCATCTGGCCTCAGTTATCCCCACCCTATTTGAGGACCAAATTCTGTTTTGAGTCACGAGAAAAGAATCTCAATCCATGACCTCTGGGATTCTGGTATGATTCCCTCTCCTTCAGTATTACTTTCCACCACCTTTGAAGGCTCCAGCCAATGCCTAATCTGAGAGGATATGCTCAGGTTAAAAAAGATTCTGGCTCCATGCCAGGGGATGGTACCCAGCTGGTGGCTATAGTTCTGAAACGGACTGTTCAAGGACTGGCCACGTGGTTTGAAGAAATAGGTAAGGGGGTAGGGAAGAGCAATATTCAATGAAAATAAAATATGTTTTTAGGAATAAAAGGCCAATTTCATTTTTAATGAAATAGGAACTCATGCAAAAATAGGGCCTTTCTAATTAGGCTGCTGTGATCTTATCAAATTTAAATAATTCTCACTCTTTTTCATGACTTTCTCTATTAAGTAGGTGAAGAGTATTATTGAGGAAGCCCACTGGACTGGAAACTAGGCTGACTTCTAGTTCTGGTGCTGTGAATATTCTTCTGTAAACACACTGGCTAGCTACTTCACCTCACTGGGTTATTTCTCTACCTGTAAAAGACACTTTGAGGTAACCCCAAAGTTCTTTCCCACTTCTACACAAACCTATCATTCTGGTAATCTTTTTTTGTTTAATATGTGTTTACATTTTCTGTTTAAAGATATATCTTTCCAGGCCCTGAATAACTGACAAAATTTAAATCTCCAGCAGGGGAGACGGCAGATTCTATCAGGACCTAGCCCTGAAGTACTCCTGGAAGCCTCACAGAGTCACCAGTGTTTCCCAAGAACAACCAAGTGTGCTGTCTTTTTCTGCAGACGAGCTTTCTCAGGTCATCAGGATTTCTTCACCGATGATATATATTAATCTCAAGTGTTTGTAATACAAAGAGTGGGCAGGACTTTCTTCACTTAAATAAATACTTATTATATATATAATTCAATTAAATTCAATTTTGATTTGGGGTAGATTGTTTTTAAGCTCCTATAGGAAACAGGCTTCAGAGGTATTTTAACTGTTATGCATTTTTAAACTCATCTCTGGTTGTCATTTAATTTTATTATTCTGGATTATATTTTTAAAAGGTCTATTTTCAGTTTTAAAAATTTGTTTTTATAATCTCATTTACACTCTCCCAATATTCTGGGATTCAATATTTATTTGGTTTAGAATATTTATTATTTTTATTCTCCTGAATTCTGAGTTTATATTTTTACATTTTTAACTTAAGTTGCCTAATTAGTTCATTTATTTTTCAGGAACTACTATAAAGGACACATGGACAAAACCAAAGGGAAGGATGGAAGCAGGGGAGGGAGGTGGGTTTGGCTGAGGTGGGGGGAGGGGGAGGGAGAAAATGCAGACAACTGTAATTGAACAACAATAAAGTAATTAAAAATAAATAAATAAAAATAAGTGACAACATTTAAAGCAATAGATTGCCTCTGAGTGCAGCTTTGATCACAGTACACAAAATTTTTATAACCTGAGTTTTTATTATTTTGTAAATAGCTTACTACCAATCAAATAAAATATTTGTTACTAATCAATTTTCTTTTCTTAAAAAAACCCTTCATTTATTGAATTAATTGGGGTGACAATAATTATATAGTTTTCAGGGATACAATTCTATATCTATAATACATCATCTTTACATTATATTGTGTGTTCACCATCCCAAGTCGTTTCCTTCCGTCACCATTTATCCCACCTTTAACCTCTCCTGCCTCCTCCCACCTGGCTTTCCCTTTGGTAATACCATACTGTTGTCTGTGTCTATGAGGGGTTTTTTGTTGAATCACTTCACCTTTTAAGCCAGCCTCACAACTCCCCCTTCTCTCAGACAGCTGTCACTTTGTTCTTTTTATCTATGAGTCTGTTTCTATTTTGTTTATTTTGTTCATTAGATTCTACCTATGAGCGATATTATATGGTACTTGTCTTTCTCTGACTGGCTTATTTTACTTAGCATAATATTCTCCAGGTCCATCCATGCTCTTATGAAAGGTAAAATTTTCTTCTTTTTCATGGCTGAGTAGTACTCATTGTATAAATGTACCACAGCTTTTTTATCAACTCATCTACTGATGGACACTTAGGTGCTTCCAAATCTTGGCTATTGTAGATAATGCTTCCATGAAGATGAGGGGGCGTATATTCTATCTTTCCTTTTTTAATTTTTGTTCAATTACAGTAGTCCCCATTTTCTCCCCATTATTCTTCCCTGGCCTACCTACTTCCCACATACCACATTATTGTTTTGGGTTTCCTTGGATATATTCCCAGAAGTGGAATCACTGGGTCAAAAGATAGTTCCATTTTGTATTTTTTTCAGGTAACTCCATACTGTTGTCCACAATGGCCGCACCAGTTTGCATTCCCATCTACAGTGCATGAAAGTTCCCTTTTCTCCACATCCTTACCAACACTTATTGTTTGTTGATTTATTGATGATAGCCATTCTGACAGATGTGATGTGATATCTCATTGTGGTTTTAATTTGTATTTCTCTGAGGATTAGTTGCATTGATCATCTTTTCATAGATCTATAGGCCATCTGTACATCCTTTTTGGAGAAATGTCTATTCAGGTTCTTTGCCCATTTTTAAAATTAGATTGTTTGGTTTTTTAGTGTTTAGTTTTATAAGTTGTTTATAAATTTTGAATATTAACCCCTAATCAGATGTATCATTTGCAAATATCTTCTCTCACACAGTATGTTGTCTTTTCATTTTGTTGATGGTTCCCTTTGCTGTGTGAAAACTTTTTAGTCCTATTTGTTTTTTTTTTTCCTTTTGTTTTCCTTGCCCAAAGAGGTATATCAGAAAAAATATTGGTACAAGAAATGTCAGAGATTTTACTGTCTATGTTATTTTCTAGGATTTTTTGTGATTTCATATCTCATGAATGTCTTCAATCCATTTTGAGTTTACTCTTGCATATGGTGTATTTGCATGAATCTTTCCAATTTTCCCAACACAATTTATTGAAGAGACTATAATTTTTTCATTGCATGTCCTTGCCTCCTTTGTCAAATATTAATTGACTGTAAAGGCAATAACGTGTTTATTTCTGGGCTCTCTATTCTGTTCCATTGGTCAATATATCTGTTTTTATGCCAGTTCCTTCCTTCCTTTCTTTCTTTCTTTCTTTCTTTCTTTCTTTCTTTCTTTCTTTCTTTCTTTCTTTCATTTATTTATTTTAGTGAGAGGGGCAAGCAGAGAGAAACGGAGGGAGAGAAACATCAATGTGAGAGACAAACATTGATGGGTTGCCCCTTGGATGCATCCCAACCTGGAATCAAACCAGAGACCTTTTGTTTCACAAGACTACACTCAACCAACTGAGCCACAGTGATCAGGGCCATGATTACCATGTCCTTGTAGTATAGTTTGATATCAGATAGTATGATTCCTCTAACTTTATTCAGCTTTCTCAAGATTGCTGTGGCAATTTGAGTTCCTTTGTGATTCCATATAAATTTTTGGAATATTGGTTCTAGTTTTGTCAAATACACCATTGGTATCTTGATAGGAATTGCATTGAATCTATAGAATGTGTTGGGTGGTATGGACATTTTACTTATGTTAATTCTTCCAATTCATGAAGACTGTATATGCTTTCACTTATTTGTGTCTTCTTCAATTTCTCTCTTCAATGTCTTATAATTTTCTGAGTGCATGCTTTTTATATCTTGGTGAAATTCCTAGGTATTTTAGTTTTTTGGACACAATTTAAATGGAATTGTTGTCTTAGTTTCTCTTTCTGATAGTTCATTATTGGTATGTAAAAATGCAACTAATTTCTAGATATTTCTTTTGTGTCCTGCTACTCTCCTGAATTTATCATTTCTAGCAGTTTTTATTTTTGGTTGGCGCTAATGGATCTCCCATGAGGCGGAGGCATCAGTCAGGTTTACAGGAAAGTGGGGTGAATGACCCCCTGCCCCAAAACCACACAACTCAGTTACTGATATCCTTTGAATCTGCCCAGACTTCTCCAACCTGGCCCAGACTGCTAACTCCTCAGCAGGGTACAAGCTCCCCAGGGTGGGGAAACTTGAAGTCAGCTCCCAGTTGCTAGGTGGGGCTATTGCATCCCCCAAGGCTGATGCCAAACGGAGGAGATTGCTCTACCCAAGAAAAATGTCATCTGTGGTATAGGACAGGGACTAGGCACAAGGATCTTAGTGGCTTTCCCTTCAGCTCTCACCCCAGAGCCATAAACCTCAGTCTCTCCTCACACTAGTCTGCTCCGCCCTCAATTCTGGAGCCCAAAGTAAGTAGCTGCAAACAAGATTTTGTGCATTGGCCCTTTAAGAGAGTGCTTGTGACTCTAGTAGATTCTTGTCTTTCCATGGGGGACAGAATCCCCACTGATTTTCAGTCAGATATGTGGACACATCTCCCAGACTCTGACACTCTGGGTGGGGAGCTCAGCTTCTGGTTGAAACCCCATGCTTCTCAGAGGGACATTTTGCAGCTGAGATACTCCTCCAGAATTTCAGCAGCCGCCCATGGGAGCCATTGGTGTAGGATCAGCCCTTTTCACATCTTCACCCTTTCTACAAGTCTTGATGCAGCTACTTTCTGTAAATTCTTGGTTATAAGACTTCTCTTCAGCTCGTCTTCAGTTGGTTATTCAGGTTGATTGCTCTATATTTTAGTTGCAGTTTGGTTCTGGGAGGAGGTGAGTGTAACATCCTCTGCCTCTTGGTTCCCCTGCCATCTTGGCTCCCCTTACTAACCAATTTTAAATGATCAACATTGAACACGTTATTTTCTGTACCTAAAAGTTGATTCCTTTCTTTCTTTCTTTCAGGTCACTTCAGAGTCTTCCCTTCCTTATGATTCAATGGACCAAGTGAATGGTTCTGTGGTAACTGAATTTGTGTTACTGGGACTGGCACAATCCTTGGGAATGCAGTTTTTCCTTTTTCTTTTCTTTTCATTGTTCTATGTGGGAATTATCCTGGGAAACCTCTTCATTGTGTTCACAGTGATTTTTGATTCTCACTTACACTCCCCCATGTATATTCTGCTGGCCAACCTATCACTCATTGATCTGGGCCTTTCATCTACCACAGTTCCTAGGATGATATCTGACCTTTTCAGTGATTGTAAAATCATTTCTTTCCACAGTTGCATGATACAAATGTTCTTTATTCACGTCATGGGAGGAGTGGAGATGGCACTGCTCATAGCCATGGCATATGACAGGTACACTGCAATCTGCAAACCTCTCCACTATCTAACTATTATGAGTCCCAAAATGTGTGTGATTTTGATAGTGGCTGCTTGGATCACTGGAGTGATTCATGCTGTGTCTCAGTTTGTTTTTGTCATAAATTTACCTTTCTGTGGTCCTAATTATGTGGGGAGTTTTTATTGTGATTTTCCTAGGATTATTAAACTTGCATGCATGGCCACTTATAAACTAGAATTTGTGGTCACTGCCAACAGTGGCTTCATATCTATGGTAACCTTCTTTTTCTTAATTATGTCATACATCTTTATTCTGGTCACTGTCAGAAAACATTCTTCAAAGGATTTGTCCAAAGCATTCTTTACTTTGTCAGCTCACATCACAGTAGTGGTTTTGTTTTTCATTCCATGCATGTTTCTTTATGTGTGGCCTTTCCCTACCAAGTCACTGGATACATTTTTTTCCATTGTGGACTTTGTTGTTACTCCTGTCTTAAATCCTGCCATTTATACTTTAAGGAACAGAGATATGAAAGTGGCAATGAGAAGATTGACTGGACAAGTTGTAAGTTCTAGGGAGATGATGTGACAGATTTCATTGACAAGAGCATAAGATGAATGTCATGGACCAAAAGGACCTTCATGACCACCATAAACACTATGGAATGTGTACAATTTCATTACTGCCTTTGAAAAACTTAGAAATCTACAGAAAAAGAGGTATTAAATCAAAGGGTTTCATTTTCAATTTTTGTTAGTTATAAAAAAATAGTCTTACGTATTTCAATCTAACCTACAAACCTAAATTATAGTTACTATCAATGACTGTATTCAGTTTTCAATGTGTATATATATACATGTACATACATATGATTCCCTTTATCACTATGTTCATAGTGATAAAAAGTAACACTGGAAAGCAAATAATATTTCTTATGGAAATTATGTGGATCCAATGGATAATATATGAGTTTAGGTAAATGAACAGACATTAAAATCAAAGAAGAAACAATTCTCATCCTAACTGTTCTTTAAGTAAGATAAATAGGAAGGCAGCACTATATTACAACTCTTAAGAATTTTTTCAGTCTCTGCTCTCAGTGTGTTTTGGACAATGTTATTTTACAAATAGTCTCTTGTACTTTGCATTGTGTGAAATGTACCTATGTTACATTTTTCCCAACAGCAAATTTTTGTTGCCTTTACAGTCTTCTCTAAATCCTCTCTTGATCACTCTTTTTTGATTAAATAATTTTTAGTGTAATTCTATTACAGTTGTCCCAGTTTTTCCCCCTTTGCCCTCCTCTGCCCAGCCCACTCTCCGCTCCCACAGCCAGTTCCCACACTGTTGTCCATGTATGTGGGTCATTCACACATGTGTTTTGTCCAGTTTTTTCCCCTTCTTTCCACCATTATCCCCCTTCCCCTCCCTTCTGGTCATTTTTAGTCTGTTCCATGTTTCCATGCTTGTGGTTGTATTTTGTTCATTAGTTTATTTTGTTCATTAGATTTCTCTTATAGATGAGATCATATGGTGTTTGTATTTTACTGACTGGCTTGATTCACTCTTAAAAGGTGTCTATAATTCCAAATGTATTTGAAGGAATTTATTACCTAGAGGAAGGTACTCACACAGATCTCAGCTTATCTATTATGCCTGTTCTTAAGCTAGGGTGCTTAGGACAAAGAAAATAATTGACGTTTTTCAGGTAAAACCTAGAAAGTCTAGTGGTCAAGGAGCACAACTGAGATATCACTTGGATGTATTTCTATGAGTAGCTGAAGAAACACGAATTGTGACAACTCAGTTCAGTTTTAACTTATGTATAGTAATTAAACATGCCCAATAAAATGGTAAATGATAAGAACTGAGACTTAATTATTGATAAAGGTATTTTCTCCAAAATTGGTCATCAATGTTATAAGCTATCCTCCTTTTATCAAATCTAAAGCATAATTATTCTGTCTTGTTAACTCATCTGGATATTGATTTTACAACTTTTTCTTATTTGTTTTACTATGATTCTTAAAAAAAAATCACTGTTAGACTCAATGAGGTAGCAAAAATAGCTAAGTGAGCCAAGAAATTGTGACAATAGCCCTTGATGATTATTTTCAGAATTCTTTTTTGAAATTATGAGAGTTAGTCTCAGTACTTAAACTTCAGGCTGCCTATTTCTAGATATCTTCACTTGCCTCTGATCACTTTCATATAAATGGCTCTTAATTTACCAAGTGGCTTACTAGGGAGGAAATTTTGCAATCTGCAAACTTCTCCACTATCTAACTATTATGAGTCCCAAAATGTGTGTGATTTTGATAGTGGCCGCTTGGATCATTGGAGTGATTCAGGCTGTGTCTCAGTTTGTTTTTGTCATAAATTTACCTTTCTGTGGTCCTAATTATGTGGGGAATTTTTATTGTGATTTTCCTAGGATTATTAAACTTGCATGCATGGCCACTTATAAACTAGAATTTGTGGTCACTGCCAACAGTGGCTTCATATCTATGGTAACCTTCTTTTTCTTAATTATGTCATACATCTTTATTCTGGTCACTGTCAGAAAACATTCTTCTCTTTGTATAGATGTTATTCTCTTAGAAATTTTATGCTACAAGAAAATATGCAAGTAAAAGGAAAATCTGTTCTCTTATTTGCCTTGCAAATTGCTGTCATCTCTTCTAGTTATGCAGATAGATGGAATGACAAAAGTGGGATATAATATCAGAACTAAATGAATTATAGCATTTTATTGACAATGAGATACTTCTACTAGTAAGAATCCATTCAACATAATTCGACTATGTGTGTATCTTCAAGAACAATGGAAGGATTCCATGAGGTCAGCATAAATTTAGAAGAGTTGTATGAATAATATTGTTGTATTATATAACCTAGTATTATAAGGGTTAAATCTTCCTCCTGAATCTTCTGTACTAATCTAGTCTTTTCTCTCTATTTGAGGATCTTATTCCCCTTACTCCCCCAAGCCAGTCTTCTTACCCACCTCTTTCCCTCCTTCCTGCAACCCCAATAAAACCTAATTTGGGACATTTATTTCACATAAAGGTGAAAATCATACTTAGAGTTCTGGGAATTTTTTGGAGAGCTTTTACTACAGTGAACTCATTTTAATAGTAGGCCCAGAGATTTTGAATAATATACTCAAGTCTACACAGTGAATTTGAAGAGGGGTAAAGGTACTTAAGACAAAATTATAACAGTCTAATGCTTTTATAATCTGTTCAGTCACTCTGTGTCTTTTGATTAAATAATTTCATTCACTTATATTGGATACATGAGGACCAATTATTCCAATTTAATTCAATGTTTTCTGACTGTTTTGTAGTTTTGTTTCCTTTCTTCTTTTCTTGCTGTCTCCCTTTGTTACTTGATGAATTTTGAGTGTTTTGTTTCAATTTCTTTCTCTTCAACTTTTGTGTATTTACTACACAAAATATACCTTCTTCTCAAGTGTACATGAACAGTCACAAAATTTGATAATTTATTAATTCTCAAAGAAAACATCAGTGTCACAATGTAAAAATACTACAAAAAGTATTTTCTGATAGCAATGCAATAAAACTATAAATCGAAAATAAATTTTAGAAACAAAGGTACCCCCAGCAATCACCACACTGTTGTCTATTGCTGGAGGGAGGGGGCATAAGGGGACTAAATGGTAATGGAAAAAACACAATAAAGATTAACTTTTTAAAAAAATAATAAAAAGTATAAAAAGACATGCATGGAAATAATAAACACCAATAAAAAAACAAAAGAAAGGCCCTGGCTGGTGTGGCTCAGTGGTTGAGCACTGGCCTATGAATCAAAGAGTTACTGGTTTGATTCCCAGTCTAGGGCACATGCCTGAGTTGCAGGCTAGGTCCCCATTAGGGGTATGCAAGAGGCAACCACACATTGATGTTTCTCTTCCTCTTTCTCTCTCCTTTCCCCTCTCTAAAAAATAAAATAAAATCTTTAAAAGAAAACAAAATAAAGGAAAGAAGGAAAGAAAGAAAGGGAGAGAAAGAAAGGGCCCAACGATCTTGTAATTTAGAAGCCTGCTCTCAACCCTAGGATGAAAGTGGAAATACAGAGAAAAATAGTGATAATAGAACAGTACATGCATCAAGAGATCTGAGATGATAGTTAAAGTAGTAATCAAAGGAAAACCTATAGCCTTAAACACATTTATTAATTAAAAATGAAATAACTAAAGAAATGAATTAAATTGTCTCTTTAAAATTTAAAAAGAATCCAAAAGTAAATAAATGGAAGCTATAAAGAAAAAAACAAGATAACAATAGAAATTAATAAACTAAAGTAAAAGTACATCAGATAAGTATATTAAATCTACAAAATGGACAATTATATTTTTATCAAGGATGAAACAAGAAAAGAAAAACAAATGATAAATAATAAATGATAATAAATGATAAGATGATATAATTATCGATAATGAGCAAATAAAGTCATTTAAAATAATGTACATATCTGTACAAATAAATATAAAAACTATTTATCTATGAAATTATTTCACCACTACTCACTCCAGTAGAAATATAACATTTAAAAAGACCAATTTTCATAGAAAATATTCGGATATTTATGAGGAAATTATAACACAAACACATACATACCAAGTTTAATTAGTTCACAGAGAAATCTAGCAAGCCTTTACAAATTAAATGCTTTCAATAAAAATAAATTTTTCTAAGATTTAAAAATGAATATTACTTCCAAATTCTTTTTATGAAACAAGGGCAAACATTGTATCCAAATTAAATTAAAATAGTACAAAAACAAAATTATAGACCAATATTATCCATTAAGATTGAGGCAAAAACTCTAAATAAAATATTAGTGATTAGACTTCCTTTCTCATATCATACATAAGAATAAATTGCAATAGATTTAAAATACAAATGTGAAACATGAAGATACACCATACAAAATACAAGTGGATATCCCAAAAACCCTGAATATAAGGAAAGTCTTTTTATGAGACTAAACCCAGGTGTGACTTTTTAAAATGATGAATTAAAACAATAACAAGCAATAAAAAAACTTTTGCAACCCAAAATATTTTTTTAATAGATGCAAATTCAGTTCTGGCCAAGGTATAGGGAGAAATGCATCACTTCCTTGACAACCAAAAAAGGATAGCAAGCAATTTAAAAACAATAAACAACCAGAACTGTCAAAAATCAAGCTGCATGGAACTTCAACAACCAAGGAGTTAAAGAAACATTTATCCAGACCAGTAGGATGGGCAGAGATGGGCAGAGAGGACCCACGGTAAGGTGGTAGTTGGTGGAAAGAGAACCAGATTCAAAACCTCTAGCTGTAAAATCCCATGGGGGTTTCAAGGGCAGGGGAAATTCCTAGTCTCACAGGAGAGTTCCTTGGAAAGTGGGCCTAGAGTGGAGAGAGCAGCATTGTTTCATCTCTGACTCCTCCCCCAAGGCAGAGCCACAATGCCACAAAGAGGACTGCTCCCCCACAAATACCTAAGGCTCCACCTCCTACAACATAAAAGATGTGCTGAAAGAAAGGAATATGGCCCAAATGAAAGAACAGATCAAAACTGCAGAAAAAGAGCTAAGCGACAAGGAGATAGACAACCTATCTCCTTGATAGGTTGAGTTCAAAACACTGTAATCAGGATGCTCACAAAACTGATAGAGCTCAGTCGTGAAATCAAGGCTAAACAAAGTGAAATAAAGGAAAATGTACAGGGAACCAACAGTGAGGGGAAGGAAACTGAGACTCAAATCAACAATTTGGAACAAAAGGAAGAAATAATTATCCAACAGAATAGAATGAAGAAACAAGAATTCAAAAATGAGCAGAGGCTTAGGAACTTCTGTGACAACTTTAAACCCTCCAACATCCAAATCATAGGGGTGCTAGGAGTAAAGGAAGAGCAAGAAAATGAAAACTTATTTGAACAACTAAGGAAGGAGAACTTCCTCAATCTGGTGAAAGAAATAGACTTCCAAGAAGTTCAGGAAGCCAAGGGAGTTCCAAAGAAATTGGACCCAAGGAGGAACACAGCAAGGCATATCATAATTAAGTTATCCAAGTTTAAAGATAAGGAGAGAATCGGGACTTCCAGCAAGATGGAGGCGTAGGTAGACACACTGTGCCTCCTCACACAACCAAAAGAGGAAAAACAGCAATTTAAATAAACAAAAACAGCCATATCTGACAGAAAATCAAACTGAGTGGAAGTCCGACAACCAAGGAGTTAAAGAAGACACATTCATCCAGACTGGTAAGCCGGGCGGAGCCAGGTGGGAAGCACTGGATGAACAGGGCGGAAAACGTGCAGTGAGCCAGGCGGTGAGCTCACACCAGGACAGCGGTTTGTGGAGCGGTACTGGCAGTGCTACAGCTGCTGGGAGAGACCCACGGCAGGCATGCCTGACCAAACCTCGGCCAGCATCTGGCCCACCTGGACCCAGTGGGGCCAAGGTTGGTGGACCAGGCAGGCCCTCATTCATGTGCAGATAAACCGGGAGAAAAAGCTGGGAGCTAAACCGGGAGAAAAAGCTGGGAGCGGAGCTGACCGAGCAGCAACCCACCAACTCGGGGAAATAAGACCTCAAACCACCAATTGAGGGCACCCGTGGGGACTGAGGCGGTGGCGGGAGGAACTCCCGTCCTCACAGGAGAGCTCATTGGGGAGACCCACAGGGACATGGAACTGTGCAGACCCGCCCACTCAACTGGAGCCAGCGCAGGGGGGCCCAACTTGCTTGGGGGTAGCAGTACAGAGAGTGGAGCAAGCGCCATTGTTCTCTCAGGACCCGCCCCCACAGGCTGCGTCACAACACAGCAACAAGGGTTACCCCGCCCCCACAGACAGCGTCACAAAATAACGACGTGAGTTGGCCTGCCCTGGTGAACACATAAGGCTCCGCCCCTTAAAATAACAGGCTCATTGAGAAAAAAAAATGGCCCAAATGAAAGAACACATCAAAGCTCCAGAAAAAATACAACTAAGTGACGAAGAGATAGCCAACCTATCAGATGCACAGTTCAAAACATTGGTAATCAGGATGCTCACAGAATTCGACAAAAAATTGTTGCAATTACTTGAACAAATGAAGGATAATATAAAGGAGATGAGGGGAAATCTGCAGGGAACCAATAGGGATGAGAAGGAAACTGGGACTCAAATCAACCGAGTGGACCAGCAGAAAGAAAAAAAAACATCCAAACAGAAAAGAATGAAGAAACAAGAATTCAAAAAACTGAGGAGAGGCTTAGGAATCTCCAGGACATCTTTAAACGTCCCAATATCCGAGTCATAGGTGTGCCAGAAGGAGAAGAGGAAGACCAAGGGATTGAAAATTTATTTGAACAAATAATGAAGGAGAACTTCCCCAAGCTGGTGAAGAAAATAGACTTTCAGAAAGTCCAGGAAGCTCAGAGAGTCCCAAAGAAGTAGGACCCAAGGAGGAACACATCAAGACACATCATAATTACATTACCCAAGATTAAAAATAAGGAGAGAATCTTAAAAGCTGCAAGAGACAAGGAGACAGTTACCTACAAAGGAATTCCCATAAGATTGTCAGCTGATTTCTCAAAAGAGAAATTGCAGGCAAGAAGGGGTTGGAGAGAAGTATT
>PVJI01012914.1:0-49736 GCA_004026765.1 Micronycteris hirsuta | reverse complement strand
ACCCAGTTTTCTCTGATTTGTAACAAGGGCATTGATAATCAGAACTTCCCAGGGGCTTGTGAGGATTGAAGAACTGTCATAAGCATCACTGGTAACAATGTCCATTATTTTCTTTGTAGAGATTAATAAGGATATGGCATCAAAGGGACCCAGGCCACCCCAACCCTGTCCTGCTAAGAATGCTCCCTCCCTTGGTTTACAGGGGAGCCACCTAGGGAAGCAGAGTGGGGACCGGAGACCCTGTTGAACACTCTGTATGATGCTCCCAGTGGTAGCAGGACTGGAGCCCTCCTCTCCTCCGTTCTCTTCTTCCCCATTATGTGCCTCACCACTGTGGCCAGGCCTCACATGTGGGCCTTACGCATTTTATCATCATTTCTGCAGAGAATATGACAGGAATTTAAAGAGAGTGTTTGGTCCTCCCTGAGAGGTCAGACTTAGCGGGTCGGATGGGAAGGCCACTGGGTGGCCTGGCTAGGTGTCCCAGCTGGTTGCAGCATTGCCCTGCACACCAAAAGGTGGGTGTGATCCCAGGTCGGGTTGGAGCACCTATAGGAGGCAACTGATCAGTATTTCTCTCACATCGATGTTTCTCTCTCTCTTTCTCTGTCTCTCTACTTCTCTCTCTCAAATCAATAAACATATTCTCAGGTAAGGATAAAAATAAAAAGGAAGGCCACTAGATTTCTGCCGTTTGGTCTTGAGGAATGTCCTGGGCCTTGGCCAAAGGGTCACATGAGGGCAGCTTCTGGGGCTGGGGGTGGGGGTGTGGTGGGAGGTGGAGGTGAGCACTACTGGCCTTGGTATGGCTAAAGGGACAGATTTTACCTGCCCCTAGTGTTGGGCTGCCGTAACCTTTTAGAAGATACGACTCATGTTGGAACAAGCAATTCTATCTTTGCTTCCATGATTCATTGCCTGTTTGAGCCAAGCAGAGTCTGCCTGGCCCAAGTTCTGTAGGCTGGTAGGTGGGGACCACTCATTCATACCTTCAAGGTTACCCCCTGAAGAAGTGAGACTTCCCCTCTGCCCCCTTATGCATTGCTTGCTCACATGCTTGTCACTGGCCCAGCATCTCCTCTGCTGACTTAATAAACCTGCTCTTCACAGTGCATTTCCCCTGCAGATAGGGCGGAGAGGGGTGGGCGCTGGCTGGTCTGTTTTGCTACTTTCATGTCCACCTGTGTACCGTCACTGCTGAGTTCTCCCTGCTGCTTTTTCCGAATCTGTAAATCCTATGGAAAAAGTTTTACCAGCAGCTGGGTGGAGTAAGCCCACTATCTCATTCCTTGCCTGAAACTGTCTGAGATCAGTTGTCAAGGATGACAAGAGAAGGCAAAAAATGACTTATACTGAAAATAGGGATGGAAAGAAATACACATTTTATTAAATAAAAAATAAACAGCATCTAGCCCTTGCTGGTGTGGCTCATTTGGTTGGAGCATCGTCTGGTAAACCGAAAGCTCACAGGTTCAATTCCCGGTCAGGGCACTTGCCTGGGTTGGGTGTTAGGGCACCTGTGAGAGCAACCTATCGATGTTTCTCTCACATTGATGTTTCTCTCTCTCTCTCTCTCCCTCCCTTCTCCTCTCTCTAAAATCAATAAGCATGTCCTCAGGTGAGAATAAAAAAAACAAAACCAGCATCTAAACATAGTGTGTGAGAGCACATGTGTGTGTTTGTGTGTAGTTTGGAAGGATATACAATAGGCTGAAAATTAGTAATTTTGGAGCAGTAAAATTGTCAGTGATTTAAACTTCTGTATTTATACCTTTTTGTAGTCTAAATTATATTTTTATGACTATGTTACTTTTGTAATAAAAAACAAGTTATTTTTATTTTGGGAAGAAGTTTTGATTATCCTTCAAGACTAGAATAGATGGATGAATTGTCATATTTGTACAGTAATGTATTTTATATAGCAATAAAACAAAAATGGATTCAGCAATATGGCTGAATCTCACAAACGTAATGTCAAGTGAAAGAAACTAGATGTGTAAAGAATGTATGTAGTGTGATATTTGTGATTGAAACTGCAGAGTATGCAAAACACTGCTGTATTGCTTAGGGCTGTTTTATGTATTGTTAAGTTGTTAAGTGTTTTTTATAGATTCTGGATACTAGATCCTTGTCAGATATGTGATTGGCAAATACTCTTCTTATTCTGTGGGTTGTCTTTTCACTTTCTTGACAATGTCCTTTGAAATACAAAACTTTTAAGTTTTGATCAAGTTTTGGTTCTTTGTATTAGATATATCTAAGAAACCTTAACCCAATACAAAAATCATGAAAATTTACATCTATATTTTCTTCAAAGAGTTGTATAATTTTAACTCAGGTTTAGGTCTTTGATCTATTCTGAGTTAGTTATTGTATATGGTTTGAGGTAGGGGTCCATTTTTTTTCTTTTGCATGTACATATCCAGTTGTCTATTTGTTGAAGAGGCGATTTTCCCATTGAATGGTCATGGGTTGTTGCTGAAAATCAATTGACTTTAAGTGCATGGGCTTATGAACTCCCAATTCTATTTCCTTGATATATTTCTGTTCTTATGCCAATACCATACTGTCTTGATTACTATAGCTTATAGTTACCATATTTTGCTGTGTATAATGAGCACTTTTTGCACAAAGTTTTGAGGAAAAAATAAGGATACATATTATACGTGGGTAGTACTAATTCCATATCTATATAAATTGTTTTTAATTCTTTTGTTTATGTTTAAAAGTGTAACTCCAGAAATCAATAATGATAACTCTATGCAGAATAATACCCTGAAATATGATAAACGAGTTTGTTTCTAAATATAAAAAAAATAAATGAATTAAAAAATTAAAGATTTTTTTTTCCTGAAAATTTGGGCCAAAAACGTGGGTGCACATTATACATGGCAAATATGGTAAGTTTTGAAATCGTGAAGTTTGTGTTCTTCAACTTTGTTCTGTTTTTCTAAGATTGTTTAGGATTCTGGATCTCTTGCATTTCCATATATTTTTTAGGATCAGCTTGTCATCTCTCCAAAAAAAAAAAAATATGCCATCAGAATTTTAATAGGGATTGCATTGAATCTATATATCAATTTCAGGAGTATTGCAATCTTAAGAATATTGTCTTCCAAATCATGAACACAGAATAGGTTTATAAATCATTCTCTCAACAATATATTTTGTTTTCAGGGTAAAAGTTTTGCAGTATTTTATGAAATTTTTTCTTGAATATTTTGTTCTTTTTAATGCTTTTGCTGATATAGTTGTTTTTTTAAGTTTAATATTTATTTGTTTATTGCTAATATATAGACATAAAACTTGAGGGGTTTTGTATTGATCTTTATATCCTACTATCTTGCTGAACTTACAAGCTATAATAATTGTCTTGTGTGTGTGTGTGTGTGTGTGTGTATTCCTTAGGGTTTTCTATGTACAAGGTCATGTCTGTAAATACAGTTTTATTTCTTCCTTTCCCATTTGGATACCTTGCCTTTTATTTCATTTTCTTACTTAACTATGCTGGCTAGAACCTCAAGTACAATGTTTAATAGAAGTGGCAAAGACAGGTATCCTTTTCTTGTTCCTAATCTTAGGGGGAATACTTTTAACCTTTCACCGTTAAGCATGTTAACTGGATTTCTCATAGATGTCCTTTATCAGGTTGAGATAATTTCTCTTCGTAGTTTTTTAGTGTTTTTATCATAAGAGTATTTGATATCGCCGATGCCTTTTCTAAATCTATTGAGCTGATCATGTTTTTCCACCCATTATTCTATTAGTGTAGCATATTATTTTGATTGATTTTCATGTATTGAACTAACCTTGTATTCCTGGGATAAATTTCATTTGATCATTTTGTGTAACCTCTTGAATATGTCATTGCATTCAGATTGTTAGTGTTTTGTTGAAGATATTTGTGTCTAGATTCATAGACATGTTGGTCTGTATTTTTCTTCCTCGGGTTTTCTTGTCTGATTTTAGTATCGGCGTAATAGTGACCTCACAGAACAAGTTGGGAAGTGTTCCCTCCTGCTGTACTTTTTTAGGAGAGTTTGTGAAGGGCTAGTCTTCATTCTTCAGACTTGGTAGACTTTACCAGTGAAGCCATCTGATCTTGGACTTTCCTTCGTGAGAGTATTTTTATTACTAGTTCAAGTTTTCAATGTTATAGGTCTGTTAAAAATTTTAAATTTCTTGAGTTAGTTTTGTTTGTGTGTTTCTAAGAATTTGTCCATTTCATCTAGGTTTTCTAATTTGTTAATGTAGTTATTCATAGTATTTCCTCATAATCATTTTTATATTTGTAAATTTAGAAGTGATGTACCCTCGTAAGTATTTGAATCTTATCTCTTTATTCCTTTGTCAGTTTAGGTAAAGTTTTGTCAATTTTGTCATTTTTTCCAAAGGTCCAACTTTTGGTCTTGTTGATTTTCTCTACTGTTTTTCTATTCACTATTCCACTTTTCACTACCACCACTCTAACCGTTATTACTTCCTGCCCTCTACTTTTTTGTTTGTTCTTTGTCATGATTTTAAAAGTGAGAAATTAAGTTGAGCTCTTCTTTTCTAATATTGGCATTTACAGCTGTAAATTTCTTTCTAAGCAGAGTTCACAGACCTCAGGAGTTTGGGTATGTTGTATTTTCATTTTTATTCATCTCAAATATTTTTTGATTTCTCTTACGATTTTTTCTTTGACCCATTAATTATTTAAGAGCATACTGATTAAAACATTTGTGAATATCCAACATTTACTTTCGTTATTTATTTCTCATTTCAATCCATTGTAATTAGAGAACATACTTTGTATGATTTAAATCCTTTTAAATTTGAGACTTTTTTTTTAAAGCGACACTTTTATCTTTTTTAAAAGATTTTATTTATTTACTTTTAGAGAGGGGAAGGAGGAGAGAAAGAGGGAGAGAGACATCAATGTGTGGTTGCCTCTTGAGCACACCCTACGGGGGACCTGGTCTGCAACCCAGGCATGTGCCCTGGCTGGGAATCGAACTGGTGACCCTTTGGTTCGCAGGCTGTTACTCAGCCACACCAGTCAGGGCTTATTTGTTTTTGTATTTTTTCCCCCGGATATAGGGTCTGTCTTGGAGAATGTTTCCTGTACATTTATAAGAATGTATATTCTTGCTGTTGCTGGGTAGAGTGTTCCAAAGATGTCTGTTTGATCTAATTAGCTTATGGAATTGTTCAAGTCACCTATTTTCTTACAGATTTTCTAATTGTTCTATTCATTATTGCAAGTGGAGTATTGAAGTCTGCAGCTATTATAGTTGCATTATCTTTTTCTACCTTCAATTCTGCCAGGTTTTGCTTCATGTATTTTGTGGCTATGTTGTTAGGTGTATATATACTTATAATTGCCATGTCTTCTTGGTATGTTGAACCTTTGATCATTATCAGATATCTTTCTTTGTAGTGACGGTTTTGTCCTCATATCTCTTTTGCCTGATATTAGTAAAGCACTCCAGCTTTCTTTGGTTATTGTTTTCATTGTATATCTTTTTTTTATATTTCTCATAGCATATCTTTTAAAATCCTTTTACTTTCAACCCATCCACTTATGTTAATGTAATTACTTATAAGATAGGATTTATAAGTGCCATATGCCATTTGTTTTCCACATCTTGTGTTTTTTTCTGTTTTCTGTTCCTTTAACCCCCATACTGTCTTTTGAATTAGATGGATATTTATCTAATGTATCATTTATCTAGTATATCATTTTTATTCTTTTGTCCTTTTTTAAGGTGTATATATATTTTAGTTATGTTCTTAGCGGTTGCTATTAGGATTATAGTTAGCACCTTAATTTATAACATTCTAACTCAAATTAATAGCAACTTAATTCACTAGTACATAAAACTTTGCTGCTGTTCAGCTCTGTATACTTTCCCTTTGTGCTCTTATGGTCATACAAATGGCGCCAATATACATTGTGTGCACATTAACATTTATTCATAATTACTGTGTTATACTGTTGTCTTTAAATCAAATATGAGAAAAAAGTTATTAACAAAAAATGCATTTATACGGTTTTCACATTTGCTTGTGTAGTACCTGTATATTACTCTTTATTTTTTCATGTAGATTTGAAGTACTGTCTAGATCCTTTTATTTCAGCCTGAGAGATACTCTTTGCTGTGTTAATGACATATTTTCTCAGTTTTTGTCTGGGAATCTCTTAATTTCTCCTTCATATTTGAAGTATATATATATATATATTTTTTTAAAGATTTTATTTGTTTATTATTAGAGAGAGGGAAAGGAGGGAGACAGAGAAGGAGAGAAACAGCAATGTACAGTTGCTCCTCACATGGCCCTCACGGGGACCTGGCCTGCAACCCAGGCATGTGCCCTGACTGGGAATCGAACCAGGACCCTTTGGTTACCAGCCCGTGCTCAATCCACTGAGCTACACCAGCCAGGGCATATTTGAAGTATATATTTGCTGCTTATAGAACACTTGGTTGACAGTATTGTTCTTCGAGCACTTTGTATATATCATCCCATTGCTATGGCCTTCATGGTTTCTCATGAAAAAAGAGCTATTAACCTTATTTAGGATTCCATGAATATGATGAGTTATTTCTCCTTGCTTTCAAAATTCTCTCTTTGTCTTTGCCTTCTGACCGTTTGAAAATGACGTGTCTTAGTGTGGACCTCTTTAAAATTTATCCTACTTAAAATTTGTTGAGGGCTTGAATGTGTAAATTTTAAAATCAGATTTGAAAAGCTTTTGCCCATTATGTTTTCAGATATTCTTTTAGACCCGTTTACTCTCATCTCCCTTTTTGAGACTCCCATTACATGTATATGGATATGCTTGATGGTATCCTACAGGTCTGAGAACTTGTTCATTTTCCTTTTTGTTCTTTTGATTGGATAATCTCTTGTTGATTTATTTTTCAGTTTAACAATTCTTTATTTTCTTTGCTCAGATCAGCTGTTGAGCACCTCTAAAGAATTTTACATTTCAGCTATTCTATTTTACAAATCCAGAATTTTTATTTGGTTCTTTTAAAAATAATTTTTTTTTGACATTCTCTATTTGGTTAAACTTCATTTTCATACTTTCTTTTAGTTCTTTTACATGGTTCCTTAAATTCTTTAAACATATTTAAAATAGGTGATTTAAAGTGTTTGCCTAGTTAGTCGTTGTCTGGGCTTTCTCAGGAATAATTTTTATTACTTGCGTTTTTCCCAGTGTATGGGCCATAATTTAATGTTTCTTTGCATGTCTTTTTTTAAAAGTTGAAAACTGGACATTTAAAGTTATGTGATGTGATAACTCGGCAAATCAAGATTCTCCCGTCTTAGGGTTTTTTGTTATTGCTGCTTGTTGTAATTGTTACTTGTTTAGTGACTTCTGAACTAATTCTTTAGTCTGTGTTCTTCATTGTATGTGGTCACTGAAGTCTGCTTAGTGGTCCGGTAATGGCTGGTTAGCGAGTTCCTTGAATACCATGCTTGGAACCAGTAAGCCTCCTAGTCTTTGCGAAGCGGTTCTGTGTGCATGTTGAGGCACACTTTTTACATTCAGTCGGGTAGTTACAACTGTGCCTTAATCCTCACTTTCTCCCTGTGCAGAGCCTCCAAGTTAGCTGGGGGTGAGAGAGCTTAGGGCCTTCTCAGATATTTCCTGAATATATGCTCAGCTCAATATGGGTGGCCTTCTAGATTCCCAGAAATGTGTAGGAACTTTTTAAAACCTGTATAGGCATCTCATTCCCTAGCTTTTCCTTTTAGGTTTTTGGTTAGTGTATTATTTATCCCAACTATTATCTACTGTTGCAGGCAGCCACAAAGTGCCTATAATTGTTTTCAACAAATATCTCCAGTGGAAAAATCTTTTTACACTAAGCAACCTATCAGTCAGATGAAATATGGACTATCTGCAGGTGGATCTTCTATTGAACCACAGAATAAGTTTGATGATGAAAATTCTTTTACAATGAGGCTTTGAAAGCTCTCCTTTGAAAGGTGTCCAACCTTTTGGCAGCTCTGGGCCACACTGGAAAAAGAAGAGGTGTCTTGGGCCACACATTAAAAATATTGTGACACATAATCACAAAAAAAATCTCATAATGTTTTAAGTAAATTTACGATTTTGTGTTGGGTCCCATTCATAGCCATCCTGGGCTGCATGCAGCCCATGGCTTGCAAGTTGGACACCCCCAGCTTCTGTTCCCTCCTGTTTTTAGGGCAGCTGCAGAGGGAAAAAGCAGAGGATGGGACTAAGGCAAGTCGAAACATTCTGGACATTACAGTGTTGCTGTTCTTCCTGGGACTCAGCATTTTCTCTCAAATAAATCTGTGCTGCTGCAAGTCTTTGATTTCCAGAGTTTTGAAAAAGTTGATTCTGACAATTTTTTTTTAATATTTTATTTATTTATTTTCAGAGAGAGGAGAAGGGAGGGAGAAAGAGCAATGTGTGGTTGCCTCTCACATGGCCCTCATTGGGAACCTGGGCCGCAACCCAGGCATGTGCCCTGACTGGGAATCGAACCGGGACCCTCTGGTTCCCAGCCTGCGCTCAATCCACTGAGCTACACCAGCCTGGCCTGATTCTGACAATTCTGAAGGAGAGAATTTTCATGGGTCCTTATATCACTGGTTTTGCTGGTTCCAGTTCATATATTTTAATGCTCTGTTCTGTGTGTGTATTTTTTTTCTCAGATATGTGTATATTAAGTTAAAAAGTTTGTAAATTGGGGTTGCAGGAGACCATGCGGGGTAGTCACCAAATGAAGGGCTGTGGATTGACCGGAATGATGTCAGTCTCTGTTAGACAGAAGGACCTGAGGACTTATAGTTATCAGCCCCATTGGGAGTCAAGACCTCTGTCCTACCATCCCTGTTGCTTTGTGTCTCCAGGATAAGGCTACCAGGGGGTCAGCTGTGCTCACATGGATGGGACAAAGACCCGACAGCGGAGGCCAGAGGAGCTAGGGCTGCCATACACCCTCAGCCCAGGAAGAATCCCTGCAGCCTCAGAAGATGGACTTTGGAATGTCCCTGAGAGCCAGAGGGTGGCCACTAAACCACCAAGGACTGAGCTCAGCAGGGAGACTGCCTTAGCCATTGGCTTTCAGGTGACAGTGCCCTTCATGTTTGCAGGCCTGGGACTGTCTGGGGCTGGCATACTTTTGAACTATTTCCAGGTAAGCGGGAACTATGTGTGGATGATGGTGGTAGGGGCACTGTCTAATGTCACCCTAAAGCACAGGTGACAAACACAAGTCCCGCAGGCTGAATCCGGCCCTCCACCTTGTTTTATCCTGCCCGGCACCTTGTTTCTACCCGGCAGCAGCGCCGAGCTCCTTGCCCCTAGTTAAGGAGTAGTTACAGCCTCCTAAAATTTATACAGTTCTAAAACAACATTTGGCCCTTTGAAGGCAACCGCAAGGCGGATGTGGCCCCCGGTGCTGCTGCCCTAGAGAGTGGCAGCTGCGTGTGGGGCCCAGCTTGGGGAGTGGGGGGCAGGGCCTCCTCTTCTCAAATACAGCTTTCCTATAGATTGGTAAAGGTTCTTTTAGTTACTGGTGACAGAGACTAAATATAACCTAAGTTAAGCTTTGAAAGACAATTTATTAGCTCATATAATTGAAATATCTAAGAGGTTGAATGTAAGGTATGGCATAATCCAAGTGCTTAAATGATATCAGGATGCTGGCTCTTTTTTTATCTCTTAGCCCTGGGGAGGGTGGCCCTTGGCAATCTATCCTTGTATGTGTACTTTTTTTTTAAGAGAGAGATCTCTTTGTCAATATCCATATCAGTCGCCAAAAGTATGTCGTCAAATGTCTACTCCTATTCCAGTCACTGTTCCCTGAGGGATGGCATTCTTTGTTTGGCCAGCCTGACTTATGTTGTGTTCATTCTCTGAGGTGAGGCAGGTGCCCCTTGGTTTATACCTTACCAGAATCCCATAGAGCGAGGAACTGGGTGTTACCCATCAGACAAAAAAAGTTATCTATGTACCATATGTTTCCTGTTCTCCCTCCATCAGAGCCCCATTTCTTTCTTCAGCATGATCTTCAGAAGTCTTCCCCAGAAAAGCATAGTACCCACGAATACTTTAAGTCATTACTGGCCACAGCTTTGTTATAAACAAAGATTGTCTTGAGTGGTACAAGCTGGGAGAAGCAGGGCTGACATGTCCAACAGTCTCCGCATCTGCCCCACTCACAGGGGCTCTCTGCATCACAGGGGTCTCTGTGCCCTGCCCCTCACTGATTTGGAACCAGTCAAGGTTTGAATCCCAGTCTGCCATTTAGCTTTAAGGCTGGTGGTTTAATTTTTTTTTAAAGGAATACTTAAAAATTAGGACATTTCATGTAAAAATATGAATTCCTATTTTATCTTAAAAACTCTAGGTATCTGTGTTCTCTGGTTTACTGGTTTCTACCACTCTCTCTTATTATACCATTTCACTTCACTCTGTTACCTTCCTGGCCTTGCCCTCAACTGGGGTTCTTCGTGACCCTCCCAATATCCTAGCTGTGCAGTTCCTCAAAACATCACAGCCCTAGAGACTGTGAGCTCCACTCCCAGGCTCTACCTGGACCTCGTCAGGCCCTAGGAAGGCTGTCTCTTGGAATTCCTGTCCCAGTCTGACTCAGTCTTATTCTCTGTGTTCTCTCTGTGACCACAGACCCTCAACCCTCTTCTTCCTGCCAATGGCCTGATGCCCTCTAGCCCCACAGTCTTCTTTGATCCATGGTCCATCAGCACTGCTATGACCTCGAGTACCTCAGCGCCTGGCTGTCACATGCCAGGAGTTCTGCATCCCGAAGATGTCCTCCCATGGATTTCTTCTTCCCTACCCCATAGCCACCTCCCACCACCCTCAACCACCAACCTCCAGGCTCCTCACCTCCCTCCTTACTCTGGCCTTACTCCCTGCAGTCCATTCTCTATACCAGCAATTTTCAAGAAATCTATTTTATTGAGTGTTTCTACCAGTATAACATAATGAACATGTATCCTTTATATGAACACAAACACATTGATATACATACCCATATACATATATCACATACACATGTATATTTACATATACATTGACATTGTATTTATATGCACATTCATATATATAAATCCCCTATACATACGGACATTGGTTTAGAAATTAAATGTACAGACACAAGCACATACACACATAGGTTTATAAATTACATATGAGGAGGCAGTGTAATAATATACTGTTTTGCTTAAGAGCCTAAACTCTGGGGCTAAACTAACTGGGTTTCAGTTTGACCTGTATATTTTTTCTCACCTTTTACCCAAGTGGTGTCATATACAAACTGTCGAGTGCAATGCCTTTTACACTTTATAATATATCTTGGAGATTATTGTAAAAAATATATTAAAAGCTTCATTTTTTTTTTAATGGTTGTATCCTATTATATAGGTATACGAGAATTTATTTAACCATTTCCCTCTGATGTGCTTTTAAGTTTAACAATGTATTTAGTTTGCTTAAGCAGCCATAAAAAAGTACCACATATTCAGGGGCTTGAACCACGGAAACTTCCATTCTCACAGTTCTGGAATCTAGAAGTCCCACTTGAATGTATCAGCAGGGCTGGTTCTTTCTAAGGCTTCTATTGGTGTGTATGTGGCTGTGTTCTCCCTGTGTCTTCACATGGTCTTCCAAATCTTTGTCCAAATTTTCTTTTCTTGTAAGGACACCAACCATTTTGGATTAAGGCTCACAATAATAACCAGCAACTTAAAATAGTATTTCTAAAATACTGCAGTGAATAACCTTGACATTTTGTAGATGAGTAGGTTAAACTGTTGCAAATAGAAGTGCTGGGTCAAAGGGTATATGCATTTGTGACTCTGATAAACATCACCAGGTCACCTGTCCTAGGATGGGGACTAGTTATACTTCCTCCAACTCTAGCACACATTAGCGTGGTCTGCTTTCAGTCTCCTTGATCTTTAACAATCTGATAGATGGAAAATTGCATTTCATTGTATATTGTATTAGTTTCTATTACTATGTAACAAGTTATCCCTAAACTTAGCTACATGAAACAGCACTCATGTATTATTTCCTAGTTGCAGTGGGCCAAGATCCAGCGTAAGTGGGTTTTCTGCTTCATGGTCTCTCGTGAGGCTGCAAGCCAAAATGCCAGCCACGGGCTTAGTCATCCTCCTGCTCACTCACACGGTGTGGGCAGGATTCAGCTCCTGGACAGACTATTGGACTGAAGCCCTCGGTTCCTCACTGGTTGTTGCCCGAAGGCCACTTTCAGTTCTTTCCCCTGTGGATGTCTCTAACATGGCAGCTTGCTTCGTCAAAGTGTATGATCTGAGAAGGAAATAGAGTTTGCAGCAAGACAGAAATCACTCTTTTGAAACCTAATCACAGAAGCAACATCTTTGCTTCTTGGCTAGAAGCAAGTCGCTGAGCTCAGCCCACACTCGAGGGAAGAGATACGCGCAATGTCGGTACATGAAGCAGGGATCACTGGGGCATCGCTGAGGGCTACCCGCCATGTCCGTTCTAGTGTAATTTGCATTTCTTATGAATGAGTAACGTTGAATATCATTGGATATTTCTGCTTAGAGTCTTTGCTCATATTTCTATGGAGGAGGTATCCTTTTTCTTATTGCTCTCTAAGCTCTCCTTATACATTAGGGTGGTTGGCCATTTAATTGTGATATGGGTCGTAAATATGCTTTCCATTTTTCTACTTAGCTTTTAACTTTGCTTTTGGTGTTTTTTTTGATATATATATATATTTTATATAGTCGGATTAATACTCAGCCTTTTAAGGTTCTGAGCCTGTGTCCTCTTTAGAAGCAGAAGCTGACTCTTAGACAGTTCTCCAGCCCCTGCAGGCCACACAGGCCAGCATATATTACGGAGTTAGGGAATGTGTTCATATAAAAGCAGTACTTCACTCTTTGTTCTGAGTCTGCTCTGTTTGTGTTATGTATGTATATCAGAAGTTCAAACTGGCGATCCACCAACACTGTGCTGGTCTACAGAGCGGTCAGGGTCTAATGAGGGTGGGGTGCAGACAAAGTGGAGGGAGGGTTCAATGGATCACACCTCAGCAAAGGTATGGAGCAGCCTAGGAAAGCAGGGAGGGCAAGTAGTTTGGCTGAGGGGAGAGGCAAGGGGATGGAGAGTTATATGAGGGAAGAAATTATTGCCTGGATTGGGTTATACAGCTGGTGAGGCGGGCCTGTGGTGATTGCCTTCTCTTTACCCCAATGATGAGGGAGGGATTCCCTTCCCACCCTAGTCTTGTGGGGATGGTCAGACAGATGGCACACAACACTGGACAGCTGAGATCAACAACAGGTTATTAATCATATGTACTCACAGCCTGGGAGAGGATAGTGTATGTCACACAGGCTCAAAGGAGGGTGCACTTGGGAGCATATGAACCCACAGGGACGGTAGGAGGTACTCTGTGGCATCAAAAGGGTAGGGGAGCCCCTGTATTCTGCAGGAGGGTATGACTGGGTTGCTCACAGCCTAGTAGGGAACTAGAGCACTCCGCTCAAGGATAAGAAGGCACAGTCCCCATGAAGAGAAGTGTTGTGGGCTAGGGGACCTTATCTGTGGGAGCAGAGTGGAAGGGGCCTTGTTCTTAGGCTATTTAGGGAACACCTGTTTTTCCCCAGATGTCACAACAGCACATAATTCTACTAGTTTTAGGCGTTACACCACATTGACCCCTGATGCCTTGATGCCAACTTAAACCTCGGTGGTGACTGGGACTTCTAGGGAGCAGATGAAGTGCCTCCCTAGCAAGCGAAGCAGGCTCTTGACCAGGAGGGAGAGGGCCCCATGGTGAACTTATACGGGTCCCCCTGTGGCCAATAATTGCAGTTGAAGGACTTGTGGGGGTGCTTGTGCAAGAAGTGTATATCCCCAGGGAGCATGAATACACATTAATCAATGTCAGAGTTACTAATTGCCTCAGCAGGGGTCCACTTGCCACCTTGTAACTTAAATATGTGGTTGAAAAAAGGGGTTCTATGGAGAGTAATGTCACAGGGTGATTGGACTATAAATTCCTAACTGGGCAGTGATGGTGGGTAATCACACTCCAGGTATACAACTTCTGTAGTGAAAGGTTTTCAGCCAGCCCTGTCCATTGTTCTTGTGCATCTAGATGAACACACCTTTGAAATCCCAGAAACAATACCCCTCAAAGTGGGTATTAACCCTTATGAGTACATATAATTTAAACTATCCTATAATTCAGTCCCCACTATGCTTTCTCCAGTCTTCCTTATTTCCCCTCCTTAATTTCAAATGCATAAAAGAAGCTACAAAACTGTTGTTCTTGGGAGCATTTGAAATCTTGCTGCCTGGCATATGTTGTTAGTTTGACTCAAATAAACTCTTATAAAAATTCTCTACAGGTTTGGGTGTTTCTTTTTTTTTAAATAATTTCTTAAATTTTTTTGATTGATTTTAGAAGGAGGGAGAGAGAAGAGAGAGGGAGAGAACTATCAATTTGTTGTTCCACTTATTTGTGCATTCATTGATTGATTCCTGTATTTGCCCTGACCAGAGATCGAACTGCAACCATGCATATTGGATTGATGCTCTAACCGACTAAGCTACCTGGCCAGGGTTTGGGTATTTCTTTTGCTGACATTGCTTACTCAGTTGAACTCAAGTTGATCCCCACATAGCCAAGGAGCCTGGGGGAGGGGTGACTCCCTCTGGCAGTGTGGCATCTGGCAAGGGACTGAGGACAGGGAGGCTACCCCCACCTGCTGGTGGGATATGCCAGAGGGTGGCTTCTTCCCATATTGAGGAGGCCTCGGTAGCTGTGCCTCCCAAGGCTCATTGGGCATCTGGGTGCTGATGGTCAAAGGCTAGGGTCTGTGAGAACCTCTCTTTTCAGGAGTGCCCAGTATGCAGCCAAGAATTGTTGTTCTGTTGATGTATATAGTTCAGGCAAGTAGGGCAGTTTCTTGTAACAGAAGCCCTTAGGCAACTTATTGTAGGTGGTCCAGACACTCCAGGAAGCATGGGTGGAATTTGCTAAAGTCTCTCTCTACAGTGAAAGAGTCTCTGAGGGCACTGGTAGGAGTGCCTGCTGATTTTAATTTGGACAGATTCTAGTCTAGAACCTTTTGTTGGAGATGCTCATTCATGGCAGGCTGCTTTGCCAGTGACAGCATTAGTGGGCATAAGTAAAATTTGTAGATCAGGACTGTGTTGCCTCCAGCATCCAAAAAGGACTAAAAGATGTTGGGCATTGTGGATGCTGAGAGGTCAATATCTCTTTTTTGACAGTGTTAAGGATAGAATTGCCCTTAGTTTACCAAATAATTTTTAGGAATTTGACCAAGGTGGCAAATTGCCCGACATGTGGGATAATGGTTTATCCTTTTCTTGTGAGCTCCATTGTATTCGATGTCCTTAATTAGTGTGTTCAAGTGAGTTTTCATAGAGAGGGATGTCTTGAGGGTAATGTCAGACCTGTGTTCCTGGAGAAAGGCACATGCACTTAAGATCTTGCCTGCAAAGTCTGTGTGATGGCAGACCTGGTGATACCCCATGAGAAGCCTGGAAAAGGTGCACTGTGTCGCTTCAGAGCTGAAGATCAACTGTGGCTAATAGGCTGTTGAAACAGGCACTGAACAGAACATATTAGCCAAATCTGTAGTAGCAAATACTGGTTGCTGATTGGAGTCAGTAACCTCAATAACAGATATTGGGAGTGGGGGTCTTAGTGGATGGAACCACAGCATATGGTAGTGGTCATCCACAATGAAGTGCATGATACTCTTTCCAGGTTGAAGAACAGACCAAATTGGACTTTTAAAAGGAGAAGCAGTGGGGGTAATTATGCCTTCACTAAGTAGGTCTCATATGAAAAATTTCAATCCTTAAAGGCCCTGTGTCAGCTTCACATTGGCCTGTATTAACTATTTTAACTCGATGCGGGGCGGAGGGGGTGGTCCATGGAGTCCCATTTTGTCAAGCCAACTTTTAAGTCAGACCAGGTGTGCCATAGAGCACCTGCCAGACACAAACTGTACCTGAAGGCACCTGACATCGGTTCTTGCCTTAGGGGCAAGGATGACACCTTGGGGTGGGAGGAGGTGACGGTGCCAAGGGGAGGTGACCGAACATGGAGCAGTGTAGGCACAAGCTGGCCAGTGATTAGTGGCTCCATCCCAGGTGGCCCTCGTTGTGTCAGGAGCTAGTTAAACGGCAAGGAATAATTAGTGAAAGCTGACCAGGTGTCCTGCGTCAGGGCTGGGCTCTCCTGTTCCTGACGCCAGTTGTTTTGAATGCCTCTTCTTCACTCCATTGGTGAGGGTGGGGTTCCAGCCCTCGCATTGTGAGATGGCCGAACTCATGACCACAGCACCGGACAAATGAGATCACAGGGTTTATCAGTCGTGTGTATTCACAGCCCAAGGGAGAAGGGCGCAGCTTACCACACAGAGCCACGTGGGTGGTGCTTGGGAGCAGAGCAAATTGCCAGGAGCTGTGGGAAGCGGGCTTCGCAGTAACAATACGGTGAGGTGCCCACTGGTTCCTGTGGGAGGGTGAGATCAGCTCGTTTGAATAATCTCATGGGCTGGCCGAAACTAAAATCCACTAATCAGGAACTGTGCCCCATCCCCCTTTTAAGAAGCACTGCTTAGCTAGGGGCCCTTATCCACCGGAGCAGAGAAGGGAAGGGAAGTTGGCAGTTAGGCCGTGGTTTTGCCAGATGATAAGGCAGCAAGCCATTATAATTTTAGGCTTTACACCCTCAACACATGGAAGGCTGACTGGGTTTCTTTTTCTCTTTGTACTATTCTGTTTATTTCTTTATTCATTTATTCACTCATTCATGTAACATTTGTATGTGCGCCACGGGCCAGCACTGTGCTGGTCACTGTGGTACACACAAGCACCAGGCCGTGCTCTGATGACCATCAAAGTGGAAAGGGGAGAGACAGACAGTAGATGTACAAGTCAATATTAGAAAGCAGAAAGGGGTCTGAAGAAAATAAAGTTAGGTGATATGCCCCAGCCTTGCAGAGGGAAGCCAGAGAAGCCTTTCTGAGTAGATGCTGGAGTGAGGCCTGAGTGACATGAAGAAGCTGCTTGGAGAAACTTCGTGAAAGCAAATTGGGCAGGGAGGGGAGCGAGTGAGTGATTCAGTCCATTTTTATTTGTGGGTGGGTTCTGTTAGCCAAATCAGAAGCAGAAAATAAAGAACCTTTCCCTTTCTTGTTATTGAAAATGTAATTGGCTTGATTTCTGGAACCTAGCAGGATGGGAAAGAATTCAGGCCTTTGAGATTGACCATTGGCCCTGGCTGGGAGGCTCAATTGGTTGGAGCATTGTCCCATACACCAAAAGGTTGCGGTTTCAATTCCCAGTCAGGGCACATACCTAGGTTGCGTGTTTGATCCCTGGTCGGGACATGTATGGGAGGCAAACAGTCAATGTTTCTTTCTCACGTCAATATTTTTCTCTCTCTTTTCCTCTCTCTCTAAAATCAATAAACATATCCTCAGGTCAGGATTAAAAAAAAAATGAATGACCATTTGGCTCAAAAATAGCCCAGAATCAAAGTGACCCATGAAAGAAATAGGAGGCTGTTTGGAAGGTGTATGCCTGGGAAAATAACCAGTTCCCACTGAAGAATAAGAAGTGAAAGCTAGGAATAGTATGCATTCCAGAGCTCTTTGCTGTCCCTCTGCAGATCCTCCAAACTGTCCTGCAGTGACATACCGCCTGAAAATCAAGGGGGGTTGGAATAGATGAGCGGTTCTGATGCCTCAGGATCCCCAAGCCTGATTCATTGGTCTATGTGGGGGTTGGGCTACATGTTTCAGGAGCTCCCAGGTAGTTCTGATGGCATCGTGGATTGAAATCCACTGATGCAGTCCCAGTCCCACCTGTCCTGTTGTAGGTCTGTGGGTGGATTAGAGGCCCATGCAAGGGCAGGGACTTGTTACAGGTCACCCAGAAAACCACCTGACGCTTGACCCAGATTCTATCCTCCACCTGGTACAGACCTGGAATCTATTTCAATAGTTTAAGCTCTTTGAGATTTTCCACTGTGCTACTGAACTATTTTAAAAGTCACATTCTTGATTTTTTTGGATTATGATACAATAAACTGTGTTGACATATTTTGTTCTCAAGTTGCACAGGTAAGTAGTTTTCTCACGTAATGACATCTTTTATTTATTTGTGGTGACAGTTTATGTTTCTATGGTTACAAAGGAAATGATCAAAATAGAATATACTGAAAATTTTAAAATAAAGGTCACTTACACTTCTACCACTCAAACATAACCACTTTGAGCATTTTGGTATATGTTCTACTGAACTTTTTTACAGCTTTTATGTCTGTGTGTATGACTGTATGTGTGTGTTTATCTTAATTTCTCATTTAATGTTTTTAAACAAAAATGAGAAACATTTTTGTAATGATTTATAACTTGCTTATTAGGACACTCTATATGAAATTATGCAAATGATTATCTATTTTCATATCTTCTGTACTAATGTGAATGGTTCAGGGTCCCATTGTATATGGTTACGTATTGTATTATGATGTCTGACCACATTCAGAACTATAAGAAAATCACAGGAGTTGCCAAAGTCAGAAGAAGGTGATCACTTATTGAGGCCTCTCTAGCTGTGTGCCATGGGAGTGGTGTATTGAGTGTTTCAGGCTAGCTGAGAGGGGCTCTGTTTTAAATCAGTTAGCTCCCTTAAACCAGTGAACTTCTAACTTCTGTAACTCTTTTCCCAGAAATACGCCGTTTCTTTCAGTCTCCTACTTGTTTAGACTTTTATTTGAACCAATAGACCCAAAGCACTGATGGCAGATAATGGCAGACGGGAGAAAGGTCAGGGAGTGGACAGCAGTGGATGGCAGTGGAGGTACCCTCAGCTCTTGACTGCATTGGGAAGTCAAGAGCTGAGGGTCTTAGTCCTGCCTCTGATATTAATTGGGTGAACCTTTTAGGGCCTGGGGAAGACAGTTTTTGCCGGTGAACATCCTGGAAATATTTTGGTAACTGATTTAACAGGAGATGCTTCATTGTCAAAGGGCATTGGGAAGCAGGGACTGCTACACAAAAGAAAGTGAAGATCTGTCATTCTTTCATTCATTTGTTTATTCATTTGCTGGTCATTAAGTGCTTATGTGTAGTTGACTCTGTGCTATGCTCTCATCCTTGCCTTTCTGAGCACTTTTCACAGGTCATAATTACATTTTCGTTTTATGATTATCTACTACACTGGAAAGCTCTATATACATGCCTGTTCCATTAACAGGTGCACAGATGCACTGCATCTGTTAGACCAGAGTCTAGCATATATTAGGCCCTAAGTACTAGTTTGTGGAGTAGATTAATGAATAATTTCCCCTGCTGCGAAGATTGCAGCAGTGAGTCCACCAGACTCCATTCTCAAGAGGAGCACAGGCCAGGAAGGGAGAGTAGATTCATGCAGAGTTCATACTTGCATTAGGTGAACTTACCTTCAGAGAGATTCAGAAAAAGTACTTTGGGAATTCTGGGGAAGTAGATGTTAGACTGTGGCCAGGAAGCTTGGGAGGCCTCAAAGACAAGATGGCACCTCAGTTGGCCATGAGGCTAGGCAGGAGTTCGTCCTAGGCCGTGTGTGGAGCCTGCAGAAGGAGCTGCATGAGCACAGGCATGACCCATGGGACAGTCCGCAGGAAGTTCCTTCAGGCTCAAATGGATGCTTTTTTACCCCTTAAATTATAAAAAGCCTTAACTGCCTGGCCACAGATCAAAACTTTCTCAGGTATTAAGTTGACAGCTGATGATATTTGGGCAAATGACTCAGAGATGTACTGTAGGATGTTAGTACGAAGAGCATGTTTTACCATTGGTGGCCAGATGGGTTAGGAGGTAATAAGGACCATGGTGAAGGTCATGTCCATGAGCTGGAGAAGAGGGGCAGATGCAGGAGAGATTTGGGGACAGGCAGACTGGATGTGGGGTTGAAATTGTCAGGGGCCATGAGTCAGTTTTGAGTTTCTGGCAGAATCATTCATTGAGTCTTAAAACTTAGAGAAAGGGGTTTGGAAGAAATGATCATGAAAGATGAGTTTGAAGTACTTGTCCCTCTCCATAATGGGGTTAAATAAAGTCTGAAAGCTCAGGATAGCATGTCCGGGCTGGAGAGAGAAGGCTGGGAGTTGTTGGCTAATCTGAGGTGAGTAAAGTCAAGGGTGAGGATGAGGTTCCTCAAAATGTCCCGATTATCTGCTGCTATGCAACAAACCACACGGAAATTTTGTGACTTATTTGAAGGCAGTCATTCAGTTTGGTCACAAATCTGTAGGTCTTTGGGTTGGGCTCAGTGAGAGTAATTGTCTGCTCAATACAGCATCTGCTAGGCACTTCTACCTAATCCAAGATTGTTCACATGACATCTGGCTGTCAATTGGAACCTCAGCAAGGGTTCTCGGCGGGAACCCTATATGTGGTCTCTCCATGTGACCGCTTGGGCTTCCACATAACATTGTGGCTGGATTTGAAGCATGAGCATCTCAAGAGTGGGAAGTGGAAGCTGTCAGTTTCATAAGATCTGGGCCCAGAATCAGATTGGCACAGTGTTTCTTCCACTGTGTTTTACTAGCCCAGCCATCACAGACTGAAGTGGACGAGACAGAACTTTTAACTCTCAGTGGAAGGAATGCCAAAGAAATTTAGAGCTCATTGTATCTGTCTCCAGGGAGGAGTTTAAAAACATCTGTTGAAAGCATGAGTAAGTGAATGGTGTGAGGGGAGATGCAGTGGCAGGAGTATCTGGTACTTGGGGGAAATGGTTACTGGAGGCATTTGGCTAGACTTGGTGAGGAAAGAGGATAGTCATGGGGAGGTCACTATGATCTAGACTGGTGAGGGCTGTGAATGTCAGGTGGAGGGGACAGGAGTTGAGCCTGGGATAGACAGGGCACCAGCCAAGTGCTTCAGAGGACTGTGGTTTAGGAACAGAAGCAGAGATTAGGCCTAGACCAGGTTCAAGGTGAGGTCATCAGATCCATGAGTGAGTGTGCATCCAATCCTCAGCTTTGGGCTTCTGCTGGCTATGTCCTTGATCCCTGCTTCAGTCTGCCCTCAGGGCTAGACATTCTGTTCCTGGCACCTGTGGAATGCACAGTGAATACCTAACAATAGAATTCCTGGAAGTCGGAGGTGGCACCCTAGCCCCCTCTGGGCCAGATTGGTCTTACCTCTGCAGCAGAAAAGAGTGTGGTCTCTTTGGAAGCATGTTTACAAATCTCTTGGGCCCATGAGGGAACAGGGCTGTAATTCCTTTGAACACAACTTCTTCATGTGGCTATGACCCCCTGGACTTCGAAGTCGAGATGACTACAGGTGTGTGTTTCTTGGGGACCTGCGAACTCTCAGAGGGCTACAAGCCTGGCCTGAGGAGTGGGTTGTTCATGCCGATATTTTTCTAGGCCCTTATCTGCCAAGAGTAGAGGCCACCCAGGGTGCACTTACAGAGGTGGGCAGGCCCCCACATGGCCCTTGCCAAGACCAGACCCTACATGGCTCTATCTCTGTATTCAGCCTGAGCCAGTGTGGGCCAGAGGGCTGGATGCTTTCAAGGTCGTACTGAGGGACAGTGAGCCTTCTTGTGGCAGGCTAGCTGAGGGAGGTCCTGGCTGATGTAGCAGCCACTCTCTGAAGGAAACTTGATCTGCAAAGAGCAGATAGATAGCAGGAGCTGACTGAGGCCTTGAAAGAGGCTGAGTCACACTGGCCTCTTTTCCTCACTTGTTTTCTCTGGCCCTTGGCTGAGGGGAAGTTGGGGAATCCTCCGCAAGGCCCTTGGCTGCTCTACGTATGTGGACTTCTTAGGAAACGTATCCTGGTGAGGGCAAGAAGGACAGAGGATGGAGGACTCCCTTGGCTTGGACGTCTTGCTCTTGATAATGTGGTCAATGGCCTGATCATGGTGGTCACCCAACTGAATCTGGAGTTTCGCTTTCAAGGCAAGAAGCTGCAAGGCTTTAGCTGTGAGCTCACCCGATCGCCCCACGGGATCTTCCCTGAGACCGCCTTCACCATCATATGCCAGATCATGGTGCCCCTTCTGCTCTCGGGCCTGGGCATGATGACTGCTGGCTTGGTGATGAACACCATCCAAGTGCGTACCGGGCCTCTGTGGGGCAGTGTGGGGCCTGGGGTTGGGGGGCCAGGGTTCCCTCCAGGAGTGGGGCTGCAACCCTGAACTAGGCCTCGAGGCCTGAGAGTATGGGTCCTCTAGGGACCTCAGTGTCTGAGATTTACAGAAGCTTCTGATGACCCTCTCTGAAGGTCAGCCTGCATGAGCCATGTTAGCCACAGGAGCTCAAACCATTTTCTTTCCAGGGAATGCAGACTCATTAGGCAGGGCCTGAGGGATTCAAATCCTGGCTGTGCCGTTTGGTCATATCTGAGGGAACTCGTTAGTGTCCCCCTGCCTCCGTTTCTCCATCTGCAGAGGGGGCTAATAAATACACCCACCTTGCAGGATTGTGAAGATAGATGACCGAGTGCACCTTGTTTATGGCCTGAGGGTGATGGCCACTATTCCCTCCTACCCCCAGAATCTTCATGGGGCTCTTCTGTGGGAGGACAAGGGACAGAGGCTGGGCTGGGGGTCCAGGCCAGTAAGGGGCTGTGGTGGTCTCCATTGAGTAGAGGCATTTGTTGGGAGGCCCTTGAGTGATCGCATACTGGTGTTCGCTTCTCCCGGTCTATTTATGTTCTAAGGTTGGCTCAGGTAATGCTGTTCGAATCGTTGAGGTCTTGTTCTGTGTAAACATATCTTATACAGTTAGTGTGTTATTTTAGAAAACTTTTAAAAATGTACATAAATGAAGGAGGGTGGGTTCCTATAACATTTGTCAGTATCATGCTGTGAATCTATCAAGAACATCTCAACACATAAATCTGTGGTATCGTAGTACACAATGTGCTTTCTAATCTGTAAAATTCAATATAGTTTTCTAACCTATGGGACTTCCCAGATAGCATTCCTCCTTCCTCAGTACACACAGCATCTCCTTATTAATGGCCAGCCAGCATTACCCTGTGCACCTGTCTCTGAGTCGGAGAGGGGTGATCAACCCCGAACCTGGTCCCTTGGTCTCTGAATGAGGCTCATGATGCCTCCTATGAAGCCTCTGCTAGCAAGCCTCAGTGGATGGGACACTCACTCGTCCTGGGACTGGGGTACCTATTGCATACTGGCCAGCTCAACGTTAGACTCTTGTGTTCACCTGGGCTTGCGACCCAGATACCCATCTCCTGCCTTTGAGCTTCACTCCTAGAGCTGCTCCAAGAATCTGTCACCCCTGCCCTAAGACCCTCCTGCAGATACTGGGAAGAGAGACTCTGCCCTGAGTCTCCTCTTTTGGCCCTTCACAGCTGCCTCAGGTGGAGTACAGCTTGGAGCCTCTTCTTTCCATTGTGTGTCCCTCAGTTGCTGTAGCCTGGGAGGGTGTCTGTCAGTTGAGAGCGCTTGGCAGAATCTGGAAGATGTGGTGGGATATGGGGGAGAGAGGATATGGGGTTGTGCCTGACCATCGACAAAAATGGCATAGTAGGCCAGTCCAGGAGGAAGTCTAGCTGGAGGGCAGAACAACTTTCTGGATTGTGTGTTAAAGCACCATCTGGGATACCAGCCTGAAGAAAAAGGTGTGTCTGTCTTGTCTGCAAATTCAGTCCTTGAGCCATTCATTTTTAGGAGCCTGCAGCTGGGAGAAAGAGAAAATAGCTCTGAAAGTCACAGCGTTTTCTTCTCATTTTGCAGACATGGTACAAACTATGACTGCAGTTTGCTGTGAGGTTCAAGGGTATTTGAGTTTCCCTGGCTCCTGAGCCTTCACCACCATTTTTCTGCTCACCACTGCTCAACAGTGCAGAATGCAATCTTGATAACACTACTCCAAAGGGAAGTCCCACAGCTAGACATGGGGTCCTGGCTCCTGGCATCCACTGTACGCAGACCATGCCTGCCCAGAGGAGGCTGCATGCTGGAGCCTGAGGCTTAAGAGTTGACAGCAAGGATGACCTCCTGGCTTGGCAGGCACATTTCATGGGCTGTCCCTGGCATAGTCCTGACACCAAGGGCATTGGTTGGGTTCTGACTTCACCTCCTCTCAATTTGGGGCCAGAGGTATCTTTCTTTTTGTGGTCTGTATTCAGTCTATGGTTGGGTCTAGAGATTGGATTGAGGTCCAGTATGTGGCCAGAGTGGTATGTTTTTTTCCCCAAAAAACTATTTATACAAGGAAGGTATAAATATTTCTCTTTCTCATAAAATAAGTATTTTTTTATAAGATGGACTTTTTTTTTAAGATTTTATTTATTTATTTTTAGACAGAGGGAATGGAGGGAGAAAGAGAGAGAGAGAAACATCAGTGTGTGGTTGCCTCCCATGTGGCCCCCACTGGGGACCTGGCCTGCAACTCAGGCATGTGCCCTGACTGGGAATCGAACAGCCGACCCTTTGGTTTGCAGCCCGCGCTCAATCCACTGAGCTACACCAGCCAGGGCAAGTAAGAGTGGTTTCTATTGTTGTTAGAGGTATGTGATCCCTCTTCACTGAATCAGAGATAAATCAGACAGGGTCCTTGCCTTTGAGCAGCTGAGAGCCAAATGCTGCAGAGTAGGATAGATGAAGTTACTCATTCATCTGGTTCCTCCTTTATTCATTCAGCAAATTTTGTTGAATTCTGCTAGCTGCTCTTGGGCCCTGAGGGTGCAGTGGTGAGCAGAAGCAGACCAGCACCAGCCTCCTTGGCATTTGTAGTCTAATAGGCAAGGCAGATGCTCATTAGATCATCCCACAAATCAGTGAGTGAGTGGAGGCAGTGAGCAGATGTTTGCCTGTGAAGGAAGAGGGAATAATCCATTCTTCCTAAAGGAGTCAGAGAACCTACAGTTAGCAGGACAGTTGGAGTTAGACCTTGGATAATGCAGCAGTTTCCAGGATGATGTGAGGAATAGTGAACATCCCATGTGAAGGGATCAGTGTGTGCATAGATCTGGACAGATTAGTGTATATTTGTGAAGAGTGAGGAACATGAGTACCACTGTCATGGAGATGCGGCTCTGGGCAGGCAGTGAGAGACAATGTCAGCTATGCTCAGGAGTTTAAGCTGCGTACTGAGAGCACAGGGGTTGTTGATTTTGTTGTTATTCTTTGTTTTAATAATAAATATCATGTATTTGTTTTTTTGAAGTATAGCACAGAAGTGTAGAAATTGCACAACTCACATATGTACAGTTTGATGGACCATCTCAAGATTAATGCACCTCAGTGACCACCACCTGGATCAAGAGCATTCTCAGCCCTCCATGCTGGGCCAAACCTAAACCACTCTTCTGACTTCTAATACTGTGGATTCCTTTTGGCCGTACTACCAGGAACATTTTTGCATGTGTTTTTTTAGAGGGGAGGTAGGCATATGTTTTAGGAGGGGTGGGTGGGCAGAAGGATTCTATTGGGTTTATGTCCAGGAGTGGAATTGCCAGTGAAAGGTTAGAAGGGGCTGAGTGACAAGGCCATATGTGCGCAACAGCACTCAAACCTGGCAGTGAGGTCAGAGATACCCTGGGGGGGGGGGTGTCACTTGTGGCCACAGGGCAAAGCTGGGAGGCTGTGGTTTTGATTCAGAGCTCTCCAAGTGCAAGCATCTTTACTTTTGACTCATTTCTGCCTTGCCAGTGCCCCAGATAGATGTCTTTAAAGTGTTGCTGGGGAATGTAGTGGCAGAATTTAAGACAGTTATGAAAATTTGGATGTCAGGATGTCAGGGAACACAAGAGGTTAATTATATCCTGGCTGGCAGAGCAAGAAGGATTCCTGGAACTGCAGCGGGTGGGGCAGGGCGAAGGAGGCTGGGTGAGGAGGGCCTGTGGGGTATCAAGGCTCAGTCAACAGCTGGGCCAGCAGGTGTAACACCCAGAAGGCAGATCGGAGCTGGTCACTAAAAACGTTTATGATCCCTGTAGAGAAGTCTGTAAATCAGACAGCTCTGGCACAAGTTAATTCACTGGATTAATAGCGTCGCCAGTATCCAGAGTCCTACTGTTTTTCCACTTTACATTTCCATGTCTGTTGACTGCCCCTCGTGGTTGAAGGATGCCTCATGTGTCTAGACATGATTTCTCAAGTCTCCTTGGCCATGACTGTGTCCCAGCCCACACCCAACTGACTGCTTAAAAGAAGAGTGGGCCCCCCACAAAAGGTTAACCCTTCAGCCTTTACCTCTTTCAGGCTGCTTGTTGGTGGAGAGTGTGGAGAGTGGGTGGTTGTGGAAAGTAACTCCAGCCTTGGAAAGGAGAGATAAGGAAGGAAAGGAGAAATGAAGACAAAACGTGAAGGGAAGTCAGGATTACAACAGGTCTGCAACCTTGGGTTCCCTGAACTCTGAGTTTTACTTTTGGCAAGAAGACTTTGAGTGGGCTGGGTGCATCAGGGGCTGGGAAAGGACTGGTCGGGAGCTGTGTGTGCCACAGGGCAGTCAGTGGTGTGGTGGCAGCCTGATCTCCTTGGCCTGGTTCAGTCTGTCCTTTAAGAGGGAATTTCTCAACTGTGTAATTGGAATCTTGAAAAAGATGGACTCTGTGTTTTTTTTTTTTTTTTGAGATAGGATATCAGTTCTTGTTGAATTAAGTCCCACAAGGCTATCATATAAACTGAGGACTGGCCAGAGTTGAAAGGCCTGTGCCCATTTAAAATCAAGGATTATTAGACTTTGGTGAAATTTCTAACTTTGTAGCTTTCCTATTTGAAGAAAGAAATAAAATCCTTTAAATTAAATTTTTAAAAATTGAAAGGTCAGGAGGAGGATGAGGGCCCCTCAGTGGAAGCCAAGATGGAATGGTTACAGAGGCAGGCAAAGCACAGGGGACATGGAAAGCTCAGAGGTGTGCCTGTCTCCCAGTGGGAGTCTAGTACATGTTCGGGTAGTGGTCATGGGGTGGAAGGCTCCCTAGCCCAGAGGGAGCAGCAGAACGGATGTTAGGAGAGCCAGTGGAATCACTCATTTGGAGGTAACTGCTTCCTTAGGGCAGGGATATCCAGCCCACAGCCTGTAGGATAGCTATGGATGCAGCCCAACACAAAATTGTAAGTTTACTTAAAATATTATGAGATTTTTTTGTGATTATGTGTCGCAATGTCACGTAAAATAAACGTAGGTACATTCTCGCTATTTGTAGGCATATGTGGCTTCCGTGTTACAGTGATGTGTGGCTCCCAGTGTATTCTCTTCCAAGTGCAGACAGTAGAATTCACACCATCAGACGTTACATGTGCTTGTGGTGACTTTGCGAGGCAGTGATTATCAATATTTCCACCTACCGTTGCAACTTTAGGGCATTTAATGTTACTTAGAAGTCAGGTAAGCATCCGTATTTGAATATTAAAGGTACTTTCACACCTTGGTGGTGCCTCTCATGTCGCTCACCATGCTTTACAATCAGCCCTCTGTGTCGCCCTCTAGTGGCAGCTGACAGGGCTGTGGAAGGGCCCAGACCTTGCTTTCTATTTTCCTGTCAATTAATTCTTATAGTAAAAGTAAGTAAAGCCCCTTATCTGTTATTATTACTATTATTAAGTATATTTTATTGACTATGCTATTACATTGTCCCATTTTTTTCTCCCCTTCATCCCCCTCCACCCTGCACCACCCTCCTTCCAGCATTTACCCCACCTCTACTTCATGCCTGTGGGTTGTACATATAAGTTCTTTGGCTTTTCCATTTCCTATACTATTCTTAACCTCCTCTGTCTATTTTGTACCTACCAATTATGCTTCTTATTTCCTGTACCTTTTCCCCCCTTCTCTTCCCTAACCCTCCCCACTGATAACCCTCCATGTGATCTCCATTTCTGTGATTCTGTTCCTGTTCTAGTTGCTTGCATAGCTTGTTTCTGTTTTTGTTTTTTTTAGGTTCTGTTTTTGATAGTTGTGAGTTTGTTGTCATTTTACTGTGCATAGTTTTGATCTTCTTTTTCTTAGATAAATCCCTTTAACATTTCATATAATAAAGGTTTGATGATGATGAACTCTTAACTTGACCTTATCTGGGAAGCACTTTATCTGCCCTTCCATTCTAAATGATAGCTTTGCTGGAAAGAGTAATCTTCGATGTAGGCCCTTGTCTTTCATGACTTTGAATACTTTTTTCCAGCCCCTTCTTGCCTGCAAGGTTACTTTTGAGAAATCAGCTGATAGTCTTATGGGAACTCCTTTGTAGGTAACTGTCTCCTTTTCTCTTGCTGCATTTAAGATTCTCTCCTTATCTTTAATCTTGGATAATGTAATTATGATGTGCCTTGGTGTGTTCTTCCTTGGGTCCAACTTCTTTGGGACTCTGAGCTTCCTGGACTTGCATGACTATTTCCTTTGCCAGATCGGGGCAGTTTTTCTTCATTATTTTGTCAAATAAGTTTTCAATTTCTTTCTCTTCCTCTTCTCCTTCTGGCACCGTTTTGATTTGGATGTTGGAACGTTTAAAGTTGTCCCAGCGCTTCCTAAGCCTCTCATTTTTTTGAATTCTTTTTTCCTCATTCTTTTCTAGATGAATGTTTATTTCTTCCTTTTGTTGTAAATCTTTGATCTGAGTCCTGGTTTCTTTCCCTTCACTGTTGGTTCCTAGTATATTTTGCTTTATTTCACTTTATATAGCCTTCACTTCTTCCGTTATTTTGTGACTGTACTCAATCACTTCTGTGAGCATCCTGATTACCAGTGTTTTGAACTCTGCATCTGATAGGGTGACTATCTCCTCGTCACTTAGTTCTTTTCCCGGAGATTTGATTTCTTCTTTCATTTGGTCCATATTTGTTTGTCTCAGCTCACCTGTTATGTTGTAAGTGGTGGAGACTTAGGTATTCACCAGGGCAGGGCCACCCACTTTGCTGCATTGTGACACTGTATGTGAGGGAGGGGTCAGAGAGGGAACAATGCTGTTTGCTTGGCTCTTACCCCACTTTTAAGAAACTGGCAGTTTCTCCCACTGCCACAACCCCCACTGATTTTTACAGCCAGAGATTTTGAGGCTTTATTTTCCCCATGGTGGAACCCTGGGTTGTGTGGTTTGTCTCGCTCCCCAGTTGTTCCTCCCCGTTTTTCCTCAAGCAAATGTGGGAAGACCTGGTTCTCCAGCTGCCACTTTGCCACATGTCCTCTCCAAGCTGGCTTCCCCCCTTAGGCCCCTCCTACCAGTCTGGATGAATGTTTCTTTAACTCTTTGGTTGTAGGACTTCCATATAGTTTTATTTTCCAGCAGTTCTGGTGTTTTTTGTTTTAAATTGGTTGTTATCCTTCTTTTGTTTACACGAGGAAGTGAAGTGTTTCTACCTATACCTCTATCTTGGCCAGAAGCTATTTTTATTTTTTAATCCTAGCCTGACTTCTATAATGTCTCAAAAGAAAAAAGAATCCCCAAAAAGAAAAATTATGGATGAAGGAATATTGTTCAGTGAAAAGTGGACAGGTGACCACTTTTTTATCAAGGCAAATAGTAAGGTATTCTGCTTAATTTGTAGGGAATTTGTGCATATTTTCAAGACTACAATTTGAAAGGCATTATATGCAAAAACATGTGGCCAAATTCTATGCGTATGAAGGATTGTGTCCTAAGGACAAAATAGCGGAACTGAAAAAAAAGTCTTTGTCTTCTCAACAAAAAATTTTTCAAAAAGTTACTGTTTGGGCAGATTCCATCATAAATGCTAGCTGTGTGTTAGCATGTTTAATATCAAAAATAATCAAATAATTTCCTGATGGTGAGTTTATTAAGCAATGTATAGAAACCATGGTAGATATAATTTGCCCTGAAAAAAAGGAGGATATTTCTAAAATCAATTTGTCTCAAAAGATTATAGCCAGGCAAATTGATGATATTGGAAAAATATTGAAAGAAGTTTGGAGAGTAAAGCTACTAATTTTAAATTTTATGCTTTGGCGATAGATGATAGCACTGATGCTGTAGATATGGCTCAGCTTGCCATTTTTATTAGAAGTATTGATGACGAATACAATGTCACTGAAGAAGTGGCTTCTTTAGTACCATTAAAAGACCCAACTAAATCAAGAGCTTTATATGAGCAGTGAAAAATATGTTAAAGTAATTTTCTTTGTCCATTGTCAACATATCTGGTACAGTTACTAATGGTGCCTGGTGATGGTAGGTAAAAGAGAGGGATTTGTAAAATTAATAGAAGATGACGCAATTGCCATCCAAAACTCACGTTTGATGAAATATCATTGCATAGTACATCAACAAAATTTATGCACAAAAGCTTTAAAAATGAATAATGCCTGGAAATCATCATCAAGACTGTGAATTTCATAACAGCCAAGGGATTGAATCATTGCCAATGCCAGGAATTCCATAAAAGTATTGACACTGACTATGGCGAAATCATTTACTTTTCGGAAGTAAGATGGCTAAGTCAAGGCCAGATGTTGAAAAGATTTTATGATTTTCAACATGTTATCAAGTCATTTATGGTATCAAAACACAAATTTGTGCTGGAACTTGACGACGAACACTGGCTTACAGATTTAACATTTTTGGTGGGTGTAACTGCTCATTTAAATGAGTTAAACGTGTCATTAAGGTGAAAATCAGCTTATCAATACCATGTTTCAAACCATAAGAGCATTCCAAATGAAACTGAAATTACGGCAAGCTCAAATGAACGCAGACAATTTTATACATTTCGACACATCAGCTAATCCCAGTTTTGTGACAGTGAAAAATATGCAGCCTTGCTTTTTGATTAGTTACAAAAATTTGAAAACATTTCAAAATTTCTGGGAAAATAACCAGTATTTTGCTATATTTGTGTCTCCATTTTCAGTTGACATAAATATGTTACCTGCCAGTTTTCAAATGGAATGCATAGAGCTACAATCTGACATTCACCTTAAAGAAAAATGTGGTCGTGTCTCTTTACTGGACTTTTATAGGCCCTCCCTTCCCAGAGACAAATATCCCTGGCTTCACAGTCCTGCCTTATTTGTGTCACTGCTATCTGGCAGCACTTACACTAGAGAGCAACTGTTTTCAAGTATGAAACACATAGGTAAAATTAGAACTGAAATGTCTGATGAGCACCTTGAGAATTCACTGAGAATTGTAACTGCTTCTGTCAAACCAGATATTAATGCACCAGTTTCTCTAATACAGTGTCAGACATCCCACAAGTTTTATGTTGTCCTCTTTTACCTTTATAATAAAAACATTTAAAAAAATCAATTGATGCTTTATTACTTAGATATGCACATTTTCTTATTAGTGATCACAAACTTGGGACCTGCTCAGCGATTTTAAAAGATTATCGAAAGGGCTGCTGCATAGTTGGGGTATTGCTGCAGGGTAGTGGGGTCGTCAGAGGCTTGTATAGCATTTAATCATGATAGGTGACAACAGGAACTCCTTCAAACTTTAGTGATGCTGAGGAAGAGAGAGGAAAGGCTTCGGTGGCAGGGAAGACTTTTGGTTTGATGGGTACTTGGTGTTGCATGTAGGCAGGGAACGAGAGCGCGCAGGAGCGCGCGTTGCATGTAGGCAGGGAACGAGAGCGCGCCAGTTTGCAGGAGGGTGTTTAGGGGGGCAATAGAGAGGGCCTTTGCCCATGAATTGAAGGGAGATCACGCTATGCTGGGTAGAGTATAGTAGCTAATTGGACAACTGCCTGGCTGCACTGGGGCCAGACGTTTCCCAAAGATTGGGACTGTGTTCATGGTGTACCTCCTTGCCCGGTGACACGGTTTTCTTTCTTCTGAACTTTTAGGAGAGGGCAGACTCATAAATCCATCAGAGCAGGTAAGGATTCTGGATTTGTAGATAAGTAAAGGGAGTAATCAAGGAGTGAAGACCATAAACAATGGGTCTTAAAAGGGCCTGGCCCAGTCCCTTCACCTCTAGGCCTGCTGAAATGTCTTGTTGCTGATGATGACTCTCCAGGGCCCAGAGGTGAGTGGATCCTCACACTTTTACACAGCTCTTTTCTTAGGGAATGGGGGACCCCAGGCCTTCTGTCTCCTCATTGACAAAGTTGGTTTTTTTCAGCTCTAGCATTCTAAAACCAGGAGGACCTTCTAGTATAGGGGGTCACAGATATCTGTAGGAGCCAGGGAGCTCCAATAAGTCAGTAGGATCATTACAAATTGATTGGAGGATAATCTGGTTGCATGTTAAACAGGTTAGAATAGTATTCACTTCACAAAGAATTTCTCTTCTAGTTTTCTTGAAACCTGCATCCCTTTTTTTTTTTTTTTATTTTTAATTTTTATTTCTTTATGTTTGATGGAGATCTGTTTAGAGACACATTCTGTCTGTTTTGACAAATCCAGAGCCCCCCACATGATGCCCCAGGGTAACTTGCATTCAGCCTTGGTGCCTGGGAGCAGGGGTGCAGGCCTGGGGCTGCCTAGAGGCTCTGTCCCTGGTAAGGCAGCTCCACCCTTCAGCCCTGGCTCTCCCAGTTCATGTGAATCTCCCAACTTGGAAATTGGTGACTCATTCCTATTTCTACATACACATTGGCACTCCTGACGAAGCGTGTCCATAGGCTAGACCAAGCCTATTCCCCAATTTTCCCAGGTGCTGAGCACCAGAGAAAGGGACTCTTGAGGCCACTACAGCTGTTCACTGAATAGTATTAAGAAAATTTCACAGCTTCATCATTATTTTATTTAGTTTAAAGTCATTGAAGAAACTAGTTAGTCTTATTCATTTAGTTTCCAGGGAGTAAGAAGTAACTTATAGAAAGCTTCTCTCAACAAATGTCCAAGATATGCCAATATGTATGTGTGGATTGAACTTCTTATTCTGTCCCCACCAGCACTGGCCGGTATTTGTGGAGATTAAAGACCTGTTGACCCTGGTGCCAGCCTTAGTGGGCCTGAAGGGGAACCTGGAGATGACACTGGCGTCACGACTCTCCACAGCTGTAAGTGGGCATCTGAACATCAGGGCCACCTTCCCCTGGGGGAGGGAAGTGTCTGCACCACCAAATCTACCTGAAGTAGCTTATAGGTGGGTGGGTTGGACTCTCCAAAAAGACAAGTGTTGCTGAGTTTGGTTCTGTCATGATGCCTGTCATCCTGGTTTTCCATAGCTAAGTCGGACTGCCTGTCTGTCCAGGCTCAGCCCCTGTGTGCCCTGAGTTTCTCCTTTAACCCCATGTCAGGTATGGCTCTGTGTCCCTGTGCCCCGATTATGTGCTGCCATTGCTCAGCCACCTGGACCTTGAGCCCAGCTCTACACATTCACACTGAAGTCTTAATGAACACTACAGGCTTGATGGAGGATTTCATAGAGGAGACAGAATATTAAATTGTGTTAATGACCTCTGTGAGGGTCTTGTTCTCCAGAAGCGTTCCTTGAATGCTCCACAACCAGAGGTATTTTCCTGTGGACTCTAACCAGAAGGCTCCTAACTTTGCCCCTCTTCTCTCTCCCAACTCTTCTGAGAATTGAAATTCTTTTTCTCTCTCATTCCCATTTGATATTCAGTATTTTAAAAAGGCCTGTGGCAACAGGAAGTGTGGTATGTTCAAGAAACTGAGAAGAGCGACAGATTTAGCTGGGGTACTGAAGGTGAGGGGAGGGAGCTGCCTGGAACAGGAAGCCAGAGACACAGATGAGGGGTGGTTGGCTGAACAACAGCCCCCAAGAATGTCCACGTCCTAATCACTGGGATCTGTGAATATTACCGTATATGGAAAAGGTTTTTGCAGATGTGATTAAGTTAAGGACCTTAACGTGGGAGAGTCCTGGATTGTAAGAGTCCTTATAAAGGGGAGGCAGAGGGAAGTTTTAGACGGAAGAGAAGAACTGAGAGAAGCAGAGTCCCAGAGAAAAGATCCTCCGCCACTTTGAAAATGGAGAAAGAGCCACAAGCCAAAAACTGTAGCTCTGTGTACTGGAAAAGGCAAAAGAACAGATTCTGCCCTAGAGCTTCTGGAAGGAGCAAGGCTCTACTCACACCTTGATTTTAGCCGCATAAAGCTCATTTCAGGCCCCCGGCCACTGGAGCGGTAAGAGAATAAATTTCTGTTGTTTTATGCAATAATTTGTTATAGCAATAACAGGGAACCTGGCACATGGGGCCAGATCATGTAGAGCCCTGTAGGACATCAGAATGTTTTAAACACAAAGTAACATGAAGTAGGCACACACAAATACACATTTACACACAAAAACATGCGTACCCATGTATGCACGTATACATTGGCATGCCCAATTGTATTGATCAGTGTCTGGGAGGGAAAAAAATGTTGTTACCTCTGCCATGCTGGCTTTTCAGGTGTTAGGTTTTTATTTCATAATGCTTACCTGCATTTCTCTGCAATGATCATATCTCAGTGCTGTAATTCTTTTAAAATATGTAAAACATGGAGGGAAAATAGAATGAATTCGCATAATTCATTACAGTGATCTGTCCAAGGAGAACAGTCCCTCTATCATTACAGTAGAATATTAAAGGCATTCAACATCTATTCTTAATTTTTTTAATCTCATTACATTAAGGTATAAAATAATAAAAACTGACAGATTTTCAAATTTTTTATAATCCTCACCTGAGGATATGTTTTTTTAATTGATTTTAGAGAGAGAGAGAGAGAGAGAATATTGATCTGTTGCCTCTTGTATGCTCTCTGATCGCAGGTTGAACCCACAGCCTAGGTATGTGCCCTGACTAGGAATCAAACCTACAGCCTTTTGGTGTATGGGACAATGCTTCAACCAACTGAGCCGCTGGGCCCAGGCAAAACTCAAATTTTACATGTACAGGTCAGTGACTTTTGACAATAAATTAAGTAAGTAAATACATCCATACATACATCCATACATCCATACCCATGTACTACTACCCCAACTGAGATATAAAACATTCCCCTCTCCATAAAAGGCTCTCTCATTTTGTTTTAGAGTCAGTCTAGTCTCTGTCAGCACTTCACCCCCGACAGCCTCTGATCCAGTTCCAATCTCTGTAGATGACGACTTCCTTCACACCCATTCATTTTTTTTTTTTAAAGAAACTCTTAGTGCAACTTTCAACAGAAGATTATTTTATTGATATTGTTCTGGATGTTTTAGCAAATGTAGTAAGCCCCAGAAAGCAAGTGAGAGCCTTAAATATTGGAAAGCAGGAGAAAAACTTGTTATTGATATACTTGTATTCTTGGAAAATTCTAAGCAAATTAAATAGAAAACCATTAAAGATAATAAGCTCAGTAAAGAAACCTAGTTTTAAAATATCTGGATGAAATCTGAAATATACATTAACATATATATGTATCTGTACTTTTACAGCCACTAAAAATAATTACAAAATGGTGTTGGGAAAGAGCTATCTTTCAAACTATTAACTAATTTTAAAGCATCTTCAGCCTGAAGCCTCAAAAAGAAAGGTACAGGACCTGTGGAAATAAAACTAAAAAGGGAAATACAAATACGAAGTTTCTGATGGGATAAAGTCAGTGTTATAGTTAATTATCAGTTCTCCTTGTTTTAGTTTACAAAGTTTATACAATTATTATCAGCATGCTAAAGGGGGTTTAGGGAATGTGTGAGAATACCCAAGAAAATATTGGTAGGAAAAAAAAAAGAAAGAATACTAATGGCAAAATTTGATTTCTAGATTTTAAAATTTAATTTAAAACTATAATAATTAAAATATTTTGTAACCAATCTCACTTGATATTATCATAGAACAAAACAGAGCCTCTAGAAATAAGCTCAAATATATACAAATATTATCTATTATGTGGTAATACTGGCATTTTAAATCAGTGAAAATACTGAGTTATTAATAAGTGATTCTGAGATAATTGGGTCATTCTTTAAAAGTATTTTTTCTTTAGTTTGTCATACATAAATGTATATTTTGAAAGGCCGAATAATTGTTTTAAAGATTTTATTTATTTTTGGAGAGAGGGAAAGGGAGGGAGAAAGAGAGGGAGAGAAACATCAACGTGTGGCTGCCTCACATGCACCCCCTACTGGGGACCTGGCCCAGAGCCCAGGCATGTGCCCTGACTGGGAATCAAACTGTCAACCCTTTGGTTCACAGGCCTGTGCTCAATCCACTGAGCTACACCAGCCAGGACAAAAAGACTGAATAATTTAAAGTGAAGCATATTACCAGAAAAGCACACCAGTATTTTTAGAATCTGCTGGTAAATGCTTTTTAAGTAGCAGAACAAATGCAAAATCCAGAAAGGAAAGATGATGGCCTATCTCAGTTAAATTGGAAGTCATGTAATAATTTTAGTTTCCTAGGTCTGCCTGTAACAAAGTTCTGCAAACTGAGTGGCTTAAACAACAGAAATGTATTGTCTCAAAGTTCTGAAGGTTGTAAGTTGGAGATCAAGGTGTTGGCAGGGTTGGTTTCTTCTGAGGCTGGGAGCGAAAATGTTCTATGCCTGTCTCCTACTTTCTAGTAGTTTTCTGGCAGTCTTTGGTGTCCCTTTGCTTGGAGACATTACCCTTATCTCTTTATCTTCACTTAGTTTTCTGCCTCTTTCCTCAAATTTCTCCATTTGATAAGGACAGCATTCATATTGGATTAGGTGCCCACCCTATTCAAGTATGACCTCATCTTAACTAATTAAACCTGCAGCAATCCTATTGCCAAATAAAGTCACATACCAAGGTACAGCGTTAGGACTTAACTTTTTTGGGGGGAGGCACAGTTTTACCCATTATGATTTCCTTGCATAAATTTTAAAGGGGAATAACCAAAAGGAGAAAAATACATATAAAATAGCAGAGTTTATATCCTCAAGTATTTACATAGCTCTCATGGTTGCAGCTGTCCTTTAGATAGATAGCAGAGATTCTTAGTTGGTTAAGCATTGTTGTATTTTAGATTTCCTTTTACTCTCTGCGTTTTCGAATGCTGCCACCTTTAGAGCAGGCTTCCCCTGTGATTTGGGGCGAGGGTCAGAATGCGTTGCCTGGAGATGTGCGCCAGGAACTGGCGTTATGACGGATCTGGGACTCTGTGTCCCTCTGACTGCCACTCTAGGCACTGCTCTGCTTTTTTTTACCCCAGCACACACACACACTCTTGCTGCTTATGCTTGGACCCAGGTGGCCGGGTGTCCCACTGTTGGCAGAAACCGGGCAGGCAAGGGAAGAGGCCAGCCCTCCTTAAAGCTCCTGTTTTGCTTTCTGAGCCAAGTACCCTTTCAGTTGTCTAGTCATGCTTCTGCTCCCATCGTCCCCAGGGCCACCTCTACTTTCTGCATTAGGCCTTTCCTGCTTTCATTTTAGGTTGTGGGTTCTTCTGTCAACCTAACTCTCATCTGCCTTCCAGTGATCAGAGATTGCTCTTAATCTGTGCTATACTATAGATAACTCTTCTTGTTTTCTAGCACTCTTTAAAAAAACAAAAAACAAAAGACCCTGTCTCCTCAATACTAAAATGAATCCTGTGATACTGTATTGGAGGCAGGGATACCAGTATGAACTCATGTTTATTTTAATATGTATGCAGATAGATACAAAAATAAATATGGATGTTTATGCATACATACATGGATTAGTGTACATATATACATTTCCTAGCTCCATCCACTAAGAGGACCTAGAAGCAATACTAGCCCAGTAGCACCTAGCACAGCTGGTGCCCAGACCTTGTTTTCTGATACCATGCTTCAATAAAAGGAACCAGCATCCTTGAGAAAAAGGCTGGGGCAGGGAAAATGGGAGGTGAATCTGGAATATCTGATAGTGCCAGAAAGTAAGGAGGTGCTAAAACGAAGGTGAGGCATGTCAGAAAGAAGTAGGGACCAGACTGAACGAGCTCTCATTGCCCATAGCTGGAACAATTTTAGCAACAAAATAAATAGTACTGTCTTGTGACCTCAAGAATAAAATAACTATCCATGAGCCCATATATATCATATAAATAAATAAGTCAATAAATGGGGGAGAAAATACAACTCTATCTTAGAGAAAAAATTAATAAATGTGGAAAGAAAGGCAGAAATATAAAATCACCATTAGAATACCACAGTGATCATTGTTGCAGGCAAAATCTGCTGATAAAGTAGTGAGTAGCACTTTAGGAGAAATAGGATCTTTGCATAGCCTCTAAGTATCTCCCCAAATATTTGTGAATTGCTGTGGTAGTTTTAGCACATTTCCTCAAATCTTTGAAATGCAGTCCTCTAGAAGGTGAAGTTCAGTTCCCCTCCCCCTGAGTGTGGACTGGACCTAATGACTCCTAACTAAGAGAGTTTGGGAAGGGAAAAATAAGTTAAGTTTACAGTGAAGAATCCTGGCAGATACCACCTTCCGCAGCGATCAAGGTTAACATCACTTGTGATCAGCCTTGTTGGTGTCCTGTACCCCTGGATATCAAAGAGAAGACCACTTCACCTCACAGTCTTCTCCCTCTGAACCCATAAACTCAGCAATCGTGAACAAACACCAGACAAACCCAAGTGAAGGACACTTTGCAAAATATTGGACCAGTGCTCTTCAAAGGGGTCAGGGTCGTGAAAGATAACAAAAGGTGAGGAACTTTCACAGATTGGAGGAGACCAAGGAGACAGTGATAATTAAATTCAGTGGGCGATCCTGATTTATTTCCTGAAACAGAAAAAGGACATTAGTGGAAAAACCAGGGAAGTCCAAATACATTCTGTTGTTTAGTCAATAGAGTCGTACCAATCAGTGTTAATGTCTTAGTAGTTAATGATTGTCCCATGGTTGTGTAAGATGTTAATATCAGGAGAAGCTGGAGGAAAGGTATAAGGGAAACTCTCTGTGTTAACTTTGGAACAAATTAAAAGATTTGTCTTTCCCTACTCCAATTTGAATAAGGAGAAGAATAGCAAAATGTTCACTCACTCCTCCTTCTTAACCCAGTAAATATACATATATTTTGTTATTAGAAAAAATATACAAAGGAGTGACAAATGTTTTTTGCTGTGAGTGGACTAAATGTCCTCCTGAAGATATAACTTACTGGGTAAGTCAGGATCCTGGCAGGGAAGAGGTGGCACAGATTGGATTTGAGCAGAGTTTAGTGAGTTCATTCACCAAGTTCTGGGGAAGTGAATGGGAAACCAAAAAGGGACTCTGAAACACCCCAGGACTGGCAACAATAGAAAGTAATGATCACTCAAGGTCTAAAGGGGCAGGAGGTGGGTTTTTTCCCAGAACTGGGGATACCTGAGCCTGTAGCTGTAGGAGAGGGCCATCTGGCTGGAGCTGCAGGTCTGGGTGAGGGAACGCAGCCACTGGCCAGTGAGAAGGATGGAGAAATACACACGCCCCCAACCTCACTCTTCTGGCCCTCCAGTATCCTTCTATGGCTCCCCATTGGCCAGAACCAAGCAGAAACAGTACCACAAGGGAGCTTGTACATGCAGCCACACAGATCAGTCTTCCCGGCACAACCCAGAACCAGAGAGGTGCCTGGAGAATATCCATCACACCATGGTCTGAATCAGTGAAAGCAGAATGTTTGATGTAGACAATAAGGAAAAATTTAGAAAACCTGGAACTGAGAAAGGATTCCATAGGATTTCTCATAGAAATCTATACTTAGGATATGAAGAGATTTAAAATACACATTTAGGAAGGGCTTTCTCTAACCTCTTCTGTTGACATGAATTTGGATTGATGTCTGTAAAGGATGCTCCAGCTTCCCACAAAATTCCTCTTTGTAGGCTTAGCAGAAAGCCACCAAGCCTGTGCTTACTTAGACTGGTGCTGCTCCTCAGGCTCTTACTCTGATCTAGGACCACCATTTAGGGTTAAGAAATGTCCCTCTATCTTGATGGAGACCTGCCCTCTGAGGACTCCTACCCATGGTTTATCCCTATGGCCTCGCAGGTGTGCTGCAACCTCACCATCCTGTCTTGCTCCCTCCCTTCCTTTGCTACTGAGTCAGTCCCCCACAGTCCTGGAAAGTGGGCCCTCTAACGGTCTTCAACTTCACACCAGATTCCACCACCATCCTGGATGATTTCAATATTCACATGTGTAATTCATTTAAAACCCAAGCCTCCCAATTTTTGGACAGCTTTAGCTCCATTGACCTTTACTTCCATTCCACATTGCTGCCCATTCCCATCCCCTGGCTTAGAAATGCTTCTGAATGTGCCAAAATCCTAGTTCCTTAACATGCTACCTCTTCCCACAGCTTCTTTCCCTCTGGCATTCTTCTTCCCTTCTCTCTATAAGATCCCCAAGCTTCCTCAGCCTTCTACTCCCTGTTCTGTAATTTACCTCTGGACACCAGCAGGCACCTTCACACAGAAAAATGGCTGTTGCCTGGGTCATACAGGTTATAGATTTGTATATTAACAATTTTACAGAGATGGAAATAAAATGTCTTGAGAAAGGAACACTTTTCAGATTCATACTCAGGGGTCATAGGCCAGCAGCAAGCCCTTTATCTGATAAGAGCAGCACTGGCCTTGGAATTGGTTGACTGATAGGAAACCCTGAGCCCCAAGAGTGCACAGTGCAGGCATGGAGCAGAGAGGAGGGATGAACCTGCTGGCCTTGTGTTTTGGGCACATTGTGGAGTCTGCAGTTGTATTCTGCTCCACCTCGTGTCCTTGCTCCTATGAGGACCCTTGAGGTAGGTGTTTGTCTGTGGGAAGAGGTGACTCAGGCTCCAAGATATATCCCAGACATCTGTCATGCTGAAGACAAAAACCCCCCCTTATCTGTACAAAGAATTGTGATTATATTTTTTCCAGCAGTGTTTGGGAACTTAATGAACTCGGTACAAAGGAACTAGGAAAATATATCTGCTTTGAAACTTTTTCTTATCTACATGTTGAATTTTGCTGGCAATGCTGTGATATTTGGAACTAACTACCATTTGTAAATGAGAAAATTGTATTTCTGATCCTGTGTTTTTTTAATCCTTAGAGAAGAGGGACTTAAATGCATTTCTGAAAAAGGATCATTTGCAAAGATAAAGTTGGGGTGGTTGGTTGTCCTTTGAAATGTGACTCACTGGAGTGGAAAGAAGGGACCTGCAGGTGTTTGGGAGAACATGGCCAAAGATCTGGCTGAGGGCTCAGGCCAGGTTCACAGAGACGTCCTTCCCCTTCTGTCTGTGGGTGAACTTGGCAGTCAGGTGGCCCTGAAATTGTGGGTGACATGCTTGTGTGCATGTATACATGTGTGTACATTTGCACACTTGAGTATGGGAGTCATGGCTCATGGCTTGACCTCTCCACTCCTGAGTCACTCTTTGGAAAGCTGATAAGAATAGTTTGTTTTGACTACAGTAAAATGGTATTTGCTGATTTTTCTCCTGTTGGACTGCCTTTTCCAGGAAGAACTGACCTAGTTTTGGGCCTAGCCATACTTACCCTTTGCCCCTTTCTGTCCTTGCTAGGCCAACACTGGGCAAATTGATGACCCCCAGGAGCAACACAGAGTCATCTGCAGTAACCTCGCCCTCATTCAGGTGACTTTTCTCTTTGTCTGATTGATGGATCCCTTCCCTGCTTTTGAATCTGCAGCCAGGCCCAATCCAGGTAGGAAGGGTGAGGGCAAAGTGAGCCCTTATCCCTGTGCTCTGGACTGAGTTTTGGGGATGAGAGTCACTCATCCATTCAATCCATGCCCACCAGACCACAAGTAGCTGGAAGCCTCTTGAAAGATTCACCAGTACTTGCTTCCTTCTCTTTCTTATAGTCTGGGGTGCTAACTGCCTTCTCTTCCCACTCTGTATAAACTGTGCTTGCCGGGGTTGCTGCCATTCCCCTGTGATTGCCTTGTGCATGTGATTCTCCTTATTTTGTCTGGAGTATCTATACATCATTCCTACCTGAAAATTCCTCCTTGGCTTACTACCTATTCTTTCTCAGCCTTTGCAAGACCCTCCCCTGTGTCCCTTATATACTGCCTACTCTTTCAAACATACACATCCCTCTAGTAGACCCTATAGTTGGGTTAAGTGTTCATCCTGTTCATTCAGGAAGCCTGACTCTGAGAGCCTCGGAAGAGATTGGCTTAGGGGCTCAGGCAAAGGTGGCAGTTGGATCTAAACAGGCAGTGGCTCATTCCAGAACCTCCTGGGCTTCTCTGGCTGGGGGCAGCCTATGCCTGCACAAGCAACCTGGACGCTGAGATCAGACAGGCCTGGAGTTAAGGCTACTATGTATTAACTGGTGACATGAGCAGGGCACACAGACTCGATTAGCCATGTCTCCCTTTCATCAAATTAGGAGAATACTGACTTTACCCCTCCCCTCGGCTCCAGAGCCTCTGTCTGTAGCTCTCTAGTGGGCATCTCTGTCTGCCTGTCCCAGAAATATCCCTGAAACAGCATAGCCAGATCTGGCCTGTCACCTTCCCTCCTCACACTCAACTGAAGTCCCTAAATCAGTCTAGATTGATGATTGAAAGCTCACTCTGAGTGTCAGCTGGGGACCCTCAGAATCATTTCCGCTTACCTGTAAGGTAGGTTGGTGTGAGCTGTGGATCATGGGAGAGGTATATGTCTAGCTTGCACATACTAATCAATCACATTAGCTATGCCTACTGAATATTCTTACCATTTAATCGGTTGGAAACTGAGTCACCTTCAGCTTCTCTGCCCTTTGTCCTTTGAACCCATAAATGAGCATCCTATCTCTGAGCTATGCTGGGATCCAGCCCTGCCCTCCTTGCCTTAGCCTCTTGGTCCCTTGGCTGACTGCAAACCTCTTCACTGATTTAACTGCTTCAGGCTTCTTGACCTTCAGCTCACCTCTGCATAGCCACCTGAGCAACCTTTTCTAAAATCTAAAGTTGATAAGTTCTCTTCTTCTTTTTTTTTAAAGATTTTATTTATTTTTAGAGAGAGGGGGAGGGAGAAAAAGAGGGAGAGAAACAGCAGTGTATGGTTGCTCCTCACATGGCCCTCACTGGGGACCTGGCCTGCAACCCAGGCATGTGCCCTGGACTGGGAATCGAACCGGGACCCTTTGGTTCCCAGCCCGTGCTCAATCCACTGAGCTACACCAGCCAGGGCAGTTCTCTTCTTCTTTAAGTGCTTTTGTTGGTTCCCCTGTCCAAGTATGGGCCTGGCCCAAAAGGTGTTCATGGTCTGGACCCACCTTCCCCACCAGTCTCAAGCCTTGCATATGTGGTTATCTGTCCTTGAAGTGTTCTTTTCTTCTTTTGTTTACCTGGCAGGGAAGCCTTTTAAAGACTCCAGTCAGGTCTCAGTTCTAACCTGACACCAGGTACAGCTCCTTGGTGCCTTGCATGTGTTGCTGGGGCTGCCTTTGTTGTGATTCTGTGTTTAGATGTCTGCTTTCTCCACTTCAGGTGATTTGCATGGGCCTGGACCACCAGTAATATACTATAAGGTATATGAGTAATTTACAGCCAAATTAAGCTTGCAGCTAAAGAGTCTGGGAAATTAAATGAGACGCTCATGACATTCCTAACAGTGGGTCTGACCACGGGCAGGTAATAAATACCTCAGCTACAATTCACTGGTTTTACTTTTCTGTTTTACACCAAATCCTTGTTTGTACATATGTACATTTCCACATGATTGATTCTTAGCAAACATTTATTAAATCCTGCTCTGGGCCAGGCAGCAGCTTTGCACATGGTTCTGATATTAGTGTGAGTATAATTTTGTCCCCTCTATTTTTAAAAGGCTAAACATCGAAACAAATTGTGTAATAAGTTTCACAATCAGACTTTTTAATAACGTCAGCATACTCCATCATGTAAATAGAACCAAGAGTCATATTTAAAATGTTAATATCTAGTAGGGCCTGGAAATTTCCCAGTAAGATTGAAGGGCAGTCATTGAGAGCTAGCCCGGCAGGCCAGTGCAAACTCGGCCCTGTCCCACTTCACTTAACTAGCAGCCTGTGGGTGCACCTGCAGTTGTTTTGAAGTTGCTACTTGATAAATTATACTGCAGCAAAAACGTTCTCTTTTTGCACGGATTTCTTAAGAGAACTTTCCACAAGTTCACAAGTTATGAACAGTTGAAAGTTCCACATCTGCCCCAAAAGTGTTACAAAATATTTGATTTCTTAGTATTAAATTATAGCACTAATATTAATATTTGGAGTATTGGTTTCTCCATAACCTCACCAGCATTGAAAGCATTCTTTTAAGCCATAGACAATATATGGTGACTTTCTGTGTTTTTAAAAATAAAAATATTATATTATACATAATAATTCTATAATTTTTACTTTTCTCTTAATGATTTCATGAATGAAAATCACTTACAAAGGCAAATAGTAAGCACTCGGACAATAGCAACTCTAAATATTATTGTCATTATGTGTCTTTGTTCACATTTGCAGTTGTTTCCCTGGGAAATGCTAGATTATAAGGTGTATGCATAATTTACATCTAAATTTTCCTCCAAAATTCCTGTACCAATTTTACCACCATCCCTGTATGAGACCATTTTTCCCATATATTTGTCAATGTGTATTTTGTTATCGACCTTTAAAATTTTAATTTTACCTAGTCTGATGGGTAAAAATAGTGTATCCCATCCATCCATAGACTCATTCATTCATCTACTTGGTGAGCACGGATGAGGGCTGAAATTCAGGTTCTCTTCTCAGAGCTGAGGACTCCAGCATAAAATAAGACACTGCTTAACTTTTAATAAATGAAGGCTAACAGTGGTTACAAATAAATAAGGTGCCTTCAAATTGTGATTTCATTTAAAATTTTCCTGACTGCTAGGGAGGTTGACCATCTTTCTGCATGTTTCTTGGCCATTCGTGTTTCCTTTTCTGTGAATCCCCATCCCCCTCCCTTGTGCATCTTTCTGTGAGGTTATGTTATTGTTGTTGATTTGTAAAATGGACTTAATTATTCTGATGCTAACCCTTTATTATATATGTTGGAAATATTTTCTCCAAGTCTATCTCTGTCTTTGAATTTTGTGTTATCTTGTGTTAAGTCATACTTGGACTTAAAGTGTATCTATAGTTTTCTTTATTGATTTTAAATTATGTGTCTTTAGTAGTAGTAGTAATTTAAAATCTGAAACCTATTATTCTATATTTTGTCCTACTTCACACTTTAGATTAAAAAAAATTTTTTTTAATCCTCACCTGAAAATATGTTTATTGCTTTTAGAGAGGTAGAAAGACATTGATGAGAGAGACAAACATCAATTGGTTGCCTTCTGTATGTGCCTAACTGGGGATTGAACCCTCACCCTTTTGCTGTATTGGGATGAAGCTCCAGTCAGTTGTGCCCCCTGGCCAGGGCACACTTCAGATTTTTATGTTTAGTTGTGCATGTTTGTGAATAGCATAAAACAGGATTTTTTAAAATTTTTTCCAAACAGATATTCAGTTTCTCTTACTCTATTTATTCACTAGTCATATAGATTTGTAATGTCTTTTATTATATTAAATTTACATATATTCATGATTCTATTCCTGAACTCCATTCTGTCATATTGATCTATTTTTCTGCCAATATACCCTGTTTTAATTACTAGCTTTAAAATGCATATTGATAATAAATATGCCAAAACTCTCTCTTGATCTTATTTCTCAAAATTGTTTTGGTTATTTTCACACATCTACTTTCTTGGTGAAATTTGAAATGTGTTAAGTTTCATGAAAAAAAATGTTAGGGCTTTGATTGGAATTATTATATAGGTGAACTTGGAGGACATTTTTCATCTTTAAAGGACTAACTTGCCCCGTCTATATATATGGTAGAACTCTTTGTCTATTCAACCTTCTGTAATAACACAGCCTTTCCCACTGAGATGTTTTGGACTACTGAGAGCAGATGCCAATATTAATACTTAGATCTGGGCACCCTTGGTACTGGCCTGAGTGGATACAGAGATGTGTCCCATCTGGATGAGATGGGAACTGCAGCTGGGGACAGGAGAGAATGCAGAGAACAAGGCAGCAGCATGCAAGGCAAGTGCCAAGGGAGGAAAGGAGAGGGAGAGATATGGGAAGTGTGCACAAAGGCCTCTGAGCTGTAGCTGAAGACTGGGAGTATCTCCCCAAGGACAAATCCACAGTTTGTGCTGCTGGAGGTAACAGCCACTTGCCCAGAGCAGTGAAGGAGGAGCTGTGGGTCAGAGCCTGGTGGCCTTTGACCAAGGGCTGAGTACAAGATGAAGAACTAGATTCTATGATTGAAGATGACATGGAAAAGAAGCAGAAGGGAAAGTAGTAGTTTTCAGGAGAATTGGGTTGAAGCAAGGAGTTTGTCTTTGTTTTCCCCTGACTTCTCAAGGTCAGCGAGGAGACGTGGGGAAGGGCAGGGAGGGCAGTGATGGTCAGAGGGTCCCTTCCTCACATTTCTGATTTCTGCCTTGTAGGTGCAGGCCACCATTGTGGGGCTCCTGGCTGCTGTGGCTGCCCTGCTGCTGGGAGCTGTGTCCAGGGAGGACCTAGACTTTGCAACCGTCAGGCTGCTGTGCGCCAGCAGTGTCAGCACCGCCTTCCTTGCGGCCTTTGCACTTGGTGAGCTGTGCCCCCACCCAGCCCCCGCCTCCTCCTAGCTGGACTAGTGCCGCGCTTCTCGGAGCTCCAATGGCAGATCTCTGTGCTTTTGATTCCGAAAGATGGAGCACTAATGGCGGAGCCTTGGTGTCCTGCCTGGGAATGGGGAAGAGCGTGCCAGGTCATGACCCACCTTGGGAGCAGGTGAGGAGGGCAGTGAGTCCCTCCGCTTGGGTAGGGTGTGTGTGCCAAGGGGAGCTGCTAACTTCATTTCTCTTCCCTCTGCTTACTTAAAGAACTGGCTTGTGCTCTATAAACACAGTCTTCTGTTCATTCATTCATTCGTTCAGTCAGTCAGTTAGTCCTGAACCATTTCTTGAGCGTGGCTTACATATGGGCCAGTGGTGGGCTCATCAGTCTGCAGTCATTGTGGGGAGCAAGGCTTGGTTTTTAGCTTAAATTTCATCTCCTCAGAGAGGCGTTTCCTATCTACTCTTTCACAACTACTGTTCTCCTCCCCTCTTCCCTTCCCCACTGCCACCATGCTCTACTGCGCCATGCCAGATTCCTTTTAGAACGCTTGGGAAACTCTGTAATTACCTTGTTTCTTTGTTTGTTTTCTGTCTCACCTGCCTGCTACAATGTCAGCTCCTCCAGGCTGGAGGCCCCATCTCCTGTTTTCCATCTTCTGCTCCTGTCACACTGCCTGCCACATAGGCAGATGCTTCCTGTGTGTCTACAGAAGGCAGAAAGACAAAGGCATTGGCAGACATAACCTGTCTTTGGAGCTCATGTATGTCATTAGAGAACCAGTTGGCTATACATTTATGATAGAATGTCACCCATTCATTATTACTCAGTATTTACTGAGTGTCTGCTGTGGGCCAGGCAGTGTTATGGTGCTGGAGATATACTTGTGAGCAAAACTGCACAAGGATCGTATGACGTCTGTATGCTAGTTCAGAGTGAGACATCAGTACGGAGCATATAGATAATTCCACTTGATTGTCAATGCCTCTTCCTTTCTGAGGCTTTCTCTGATTTAGCTCTCTGAAGTAGCCCTGTTCACAGTCATGCTTTCTTTTTAAGTATCCTATTTGTTTACTTTAAATGCTTGTTCACTTCCTTGTATACTGTCTGTTTTTCCATCCAAGAAGCATGTAAGTGTGAGTACAGAGCCCAGTGGTTCCTTAAAACAGGTCCACTCATATCACCAGCTCTCAAATGTTTCCTGCATGAATGGACTTTATTCTGGTTCCCTTGTGGATTGTATGTATGTGTATATTGCAACATGTGTTAGTGCAATAAGGAACAAGTGATAACTTTATGAATTGGATTTGTATTTACACTTCTGTCCTGCGATCTGACTGCCCGCAAAACACCTTTGAGCTTAGCTTTCTGTAAGTTAATGCAGCTCTCTATACATTAATCCAGACAGCTGCTGATTAATGGAATGTTATTCCAGTACTGGGCACTTGATCTGGAGGGAGAGGTAAGAGTGCAGAAGCCTAGGAGCAGATTCACAAGCTGTGCTTCCCAGGCGTGATGTTTGCACCTGGTCACATGTCTATGCATGTGCATGGGGTGGCACAATTACTCATTCTGGTCAAAGGAAGGACAGGGTGAGTCTACCAAACCTTCTGAAGAAATAGAGCTCAGGAGATACTTGGCATGAAGTCTTCTCTGAAAACAACACAATCAAATGATTCAGAAGGCTAGCCCTGTTCCTGTGGGGCCTTGTACAAAATGCCATAGCTCCCCAGTTTACAGAGGAGGAAACTAAGGCCCAGAGATGGGGTAAAGCTCAGCAGCATGGACATAATTGGGGTCATCCAAAGATGTGTGGATGGTCAGAAACATGGCCAGTATCTCACAGTATGACCATGATATGACTGTCCCATGAAGTCAGATGGTGGCGGTGGTCTTCAATAAACACTCTCCAATGGTTGGTGTCCCTGTATATAGTCCCAGTGGGATTGTCACGAGACCACCACCTTAGCCATGCAAATTCAGATTCACTTAGAATTGATATTTCAAAAGAGATTAAAGTAGCTATGACCTCGTCACAAAATAGGGCACTAATTGTGGCTGATGGTGGCAGTTTTAAATTAAACAACATTAAGGTCATAATTCTAATTATTTTTAGAGTTACAGAATACTAGATAAAATGTTAAAACACCAATATCCAAGATACAAAGTATCTTTAAAAACCCACATGAGATGCTGTTGGATTAAGTCGTAAGCAGCAGATCGGGGCTAGACGTCCACATGTGACTGTCGCCTCGGAATAGAGTCAGAACAGAAAGCAGGACCTGGAAAGGTGGCAGCTCCTAAAAGGTACCTCTCAGGCCTCTAGCTGGGGAGCAGATCTTACGTGCTGCACCCCAGCCCTGCACTCAGAAGACACATGATGGCTCCACCCAGTGGTGGCCCTGCAGAGCTCCTGAGATGGGCCTTTTCCCCAGAGACATGGATCTATCCACGTGCCTTTGGCTTGGGGACCCTGGCAGTCCTGCTGGCCTCCCCAGCACTGCACTGTAGTCTGCATGTGCTCCTCCTCCTTCCTTCCCTCTCTCCTGCCATAGGGGCTGCCCTGCATTGCCACACCTCCCACCGTCCCTCATAGGCTTTGATCCTCACAGACCCCTGACACAGCTAATTCCACCCTGACAGCTGCTTCTCTGTGGACCCCAACAGACAGGCAAGGCCGTGCTCGGTCCCTGGGGCTCCTACTGCTCAGAGAGTTTTGGAGCATCTTCCCTGCAATGAGGGGCTATGAATTTCATGTCTGTAGTTCCAAGTGGTTTGGAAACCCAAGAACAACAATGGGTTTGAGTGTGCCATCAAAGCTTTCCATCTGCTCCTTAGCATCATGCCAGAAAGTCACAAAACAGAGTCCAACACTCTCCCAGCCTTTTCAGGTGGTCTGGCTTCAGTCTAGGCTTGTGCTGATAGAGGGAAGTTCCTGACCACCTTGCCATCCTGTGCCACTTCTCAACTGTGTGGCTGATCTTCCTTGGGGTCATTGGATTCCCCAGACTTTGAGTCTCCTCTCTCTTCTCTCTGCAGGAGTGCTGATGGTCTGTATAGTGATTGGTGCTCGAAAGCTCGGGATCAACCCAGACAACATCGCCACACCCATTGCAGCCAGCCTGGGAGACCTTATCACGTTGTCCCTTCTGGCTTTCGTTAGCAACTTCTTCTATAAACACAAAGGTAGGGAGGCCCCAAGGAGGAGGGACCCATCAGCAAGGCTGAGTGGGAATGTTTGCA
>PVJI01012913.1:27755-49796 GCA_004026765.1 Micronycteris hirsuta | reverse complement strand
GAAGCATGCTGTCCTATAAACCAAGCGAGGCTAGGCCGTGTTAGACCACCGCTTTTAGAATGTCAGGTGTGTGATGGGATCCTGCTGCCCTATGACAAGAAAAAGTCAATGGGCCTTGGCCGGATAGTTGAGTTGGTTAGAGCGTTGTCCCAATATGCCAAGGTTGCAGGTTCAATCCCCAGTCAGGACACATACAAGAATCAACCAATAAAAGCATAACTAAGTGGAACGACAAATCTCTCTCTCCCTCTCTCTCTCAAATCAATAAAAAAAAAGAATCAACCAATGAATGTGTAAGTGGGTGAAACAACAAATCGATGTCTCTCTTTCTCTCTCTCTCCCTTCCTCTCTCTAAAATTAATACATTTTTTAATCATGAAAAACTTTACAAAGAGAAGGCAAATGGTAATTTCTGCTGCCCTCAATGTTGTGTGTCTGAAGCCTACACGGGAGTCTGCTAGGGCGCCCAGCTCATGAAGTTGGCTGTAAGCACCAGGCAGTCACCGCCGCTCTAGAGGAGAGGAAGGACAAGGCCAAAATCCATTACCAGGAAAAAAAGCTGCCCGTGAGGCTATGGAAGAAGGGTGAAAAGAACGTGGAGAACAAAAGTGACAAATACACAGAGGTCCTCAAGACTCATGGACTCCTGGTCTGAGCCCAGTAAAATTGACTGTTAATTCCTCATGCTTGGCTTAGCCCTAGCATGTGGGAGGCCCAAGCATGTGGGAGGCCCCCTGGGCACCATGAGCCTTAGAATGCTGGGAACACAGAAGGAGCCTTACCCACTGCTGTTAAAGAAAGGCGATTTAAAAAGTTTAAATGACTCTAAGAGCTGTACAACATCATTTGCTTGTGACGTACTCATGAGAGTTTTAGGAAATCAACAGTTGGAATAGGTAGTTCCATTTTAATATTTACAAGTAAGCTGGAAAACACAAGCTTAAACTTCCCATATGATTAGAAACTATACTCTGCAGCTTTTAGTGTGTGGGGTGATGCTTGGGGACAGGATGAACCTGGTGTTGTAAAAGGGTATTTACAGATGCACAGACTGGGACGGCCAGCCACAAAGTCACAGGCACTGCCCTTGTGCCTTCCCTGTACCTGATAACCAGAAATGAATGAATGAATTTTAAAGGAAAATGTTTATCTGAAGACCACAGTGGCATTGATTTTTGTGACAAATGGCAAAGAAGTGAAGTCATATACATCAAAGCTTCTGGAAATTTGTCAGAGACAGGCAAGAGGGGCCTTGGGTATGAAAAATCTCAATTCCAACTTCCTTGTGTTTGTTTTAGCATCGCTGCAACTCAGATATAAACCATGGCAGGGTCCAAAGGTCAGCTGAGCTCCAATTATCAGCTTATAACAGTTAAATCTCTTTAAACAAGCTATTTATTCCTTAAAAGGACAGGTCTCAACCTAAAATTTTTGGCTATAAAAATTACAAACCAGTCCAATGAATACAAATACAGTATTAGACATGTGCTTTTCATTGTAATTATTAAAAAACAACTGAAATATTCAATGTATGTATATCCGTTAGCTGGGGCAGAAGTAAAGCCATCCACAAAGCACTGTTTTGTTTGAAAACCAGAATCCTCCTGGGACGTGAGTTATAAATGAGAGAAGTCCCAGCCATGCCATTGGGGCTTAGCTTTAGGGTAAAAGAATTTGGAGACTCCATTTTCAATTCAGACTACACTCTTCATCTTTCGGGGGCCTATGTTTTTAATGCTCAGTTGAATTTTATCTGGAAACGATGAGTAGCTCATCGGCTACATTCCCTGTCAGGCTCTGGCAGAGAATTCTTGTGGATGGTCCTATTTGTATTCTGAGGAGCACATACTATAAGGGGTTTGATTCTACTTCATTTCCACCGCTTCTTCTGGACATATGCTCTGGCAGAGACACTTTGAATATGATCCATTACTTGTTTCATGCCATCTGCTCAGGAAACTCCATCCTGTTTGGTAAGAAGCAACTCGGTAACAGTCAAGTCCCTCTGTTCTGTCGGGGTTCAGGCTTGTGAGCATGGAGCACTCACTCCTTTTATCTATCTGTCTGTCTATTTGTTTATTTATTTAACTTTATTGTTGACACTATTGTAGATGTTCCCATCCCCCTCCTTTGCCTCCCTCCACCAAGCCCCCGACCCCTTCCCCTGGCCATCCCCACACTGCCGTCTGTGTCTGCGGGTCATGCATGTGTTCTGTGGCTGATCCCTTCCCCTTCTTGCATCCCTTTTAGAAAAGAGAGAAACTCAGGTTCAAACTAAGCTTTGGTGGCCCCAGGCTCTACCCACCAAGGGGGACAGAGGAAAGAGCTGGTGCTCAAAAAACCACGTGTTCACAGGGTTCCCCTGCTGAGACGGTGCTAGGGGCTGCGCTTGGGATCCGGGTGAGTGTGCCCTGTCCTGGACACCTCCTTGCACACATGGTAAATTATCTGTAGAACCATTAAGTCACTGTCGGGTGGAAGAGCCCTGAGAACACCTAGCTCCTTATCTGAGGTTCTTCTTTTCAGCTAAGGCAGCCACCTAGACTGGGCAGCTAAGGCAATCTGAAAAAATGGCAAATAAAACAGGTTTTGCCTGACTCATTCTATATTTGCAAATAATAAGAATCATCGTCATCATGACATAAGGTCTTAATTTCCTGGTATTTTATCTTTTGACTAATTTAGTTTAAACATTTGGCATCCTCTGGTTTCTGCTTCTGCTTCTGGGTTGGGTTACGCAAAAGAAAGAGGCAAAATGATCTGAAACAACAAATCCCTTCTCAAATGTCCTGTAAACATGTCAAAACTGTGCTAAGGAATTGACACAGATATTTCTAGAAATAGAAAATTGATAAAATGTCAAAGTCACAGAGGGCAGATTTTCAGCCAGAGTCTGGAACACCAAGAACCGAGATTCTTTCCTTTCTCATCCCCCACCCCTCCCAGCCTTCCTCTCTCCCTCTCTTTCCCTATATTTTACACATTGAATCTTAAGACTTTCCCCCAAATCATTAAGTTATGGCATTGCAGCTGTATTAATTGATCTCTAATGTATTTTTCCCTCATACTGTCGATGAAAAGACTGAGTCCCAGGGAAGGGAAGTAATTTACTAAGATCACACAACCAGGTTTAGCAATACAGCCAAGACTATATATCACTGGTTTTCTAATTTCTCATCCATAATTCTCCTTTGGCCTGGAGTTGTCTTATGACCTAACATCACCATATTCCCCCCTTCCTTGCCAGAATAAACTAGATGGCGTATGCATTGGTAATGAAGATGGCTGATGCAGAAACAAAGTCCTTTAGCCTTTTTATTTGTGCAGCTTAAGCAAAATCAAGCTTATTGGGGCACATAACCATCTCTGAGTCTAGCAAAGGTTGCTTGATAAATGAATCACCAGCCTGTTTCCACATAGAAGAGAATGAAGGTGGGGGGGGGGAAGCTGACATTATAGCAATGAAATTATTGTTAAATTCAGTATATTTGGTGCATAATTCATTGGTGATGGGGTTTGAGGAGCAGGGTAAGTTGTTTGAATGATCCTATCTTCCTTGGGAACCACTTCCAATGTTTGACATTTGCCAGTCAGGACTGGCAAATGTCTGCACATTTGTTTAATCCTCTCTGTGCCTCTCTATTTTTCTGAGGATAAAGGGTAAGACACAAAACAGTCTGTTTTTCTGGGCATACAGGACAGGTGCAGGAATTATGTGTGTCTGGGAGAACACTTGGCTGCCAGGGATACGAAGCAGTCATTCTGTTTTCTCCAGAATGCAGAAGCCTAGTGCTTTCCAGCCTTTCCTAAACGGGGCACCCATGCTGCTCTGTGGGGACATCCATCCTTGAACCTTCCTCAGCTCACTCCAGCTGTTTCCCGTGAGGTTATAACACAGCTCAAGAAAGGAGAGAAGTTGCTGATCGGGAAAATAAGTGGAAAAGAAAAGACTGACCTTTCTGCCTCCATTCTCAATGACTCATTCTTATGTATGTATGTGTGGTAGGGGGACATTTGTCCACTCATGGACCCCAGGCCTAGTGTGAGACATAATCCTGTCTTCCGTCTTCCAGCACTTTCTACTAAAGCTAGAGGCACAAAGTCTACCTTGTCAGTATTATGAATATTATTATTATTAGTAGTAGTAGCAGTAGTAGTATATTGCATGAGACTTGAGGGAGAGATGGAGGGCAAAGTCAGGCTGGTTTGGACTTAAACCGCCCTTTACTTGCCTCACCCATTATCCGGGCCAAATGCTGTCCCTAGTTCCTAGGCCCATTGCCTTCTGAAATCATCCTGAAGTATCTCCCTGTTGGCTCGGCTTTGCAGCATCTGAAAATGCTTAGTATTATTTAAGAGCTTGGAAACTATCACTGTGAGCCCTCTTTTCAGATCAAGAAGACTGGTCTCAGAACAAATTCCAGAGCAGGTTTTCCTTTGTTCATTTACATAAATCATTCCTGCAATTCCACTGTGACTTCATTCCTTTCACATTGTCTCTAAGGTGGAACATTCTCAACATTTCTACACAGGGGGCTTTCTGAAAGTCTAGATGATTATGTTCAATGTTTCATTCTTAGCTACATGTATCCTCTGTAATAATTCCCCTAAGTTAGGAAGGCCTGAGTTCCTACAGCGGGAACTATGAAGAAACGACTTTCTTTCTGTGTGTGTGTGTGATTTCTGTGTGAACATTACACTGTGGCTTGTTGCACCAAACAGTTCTAAAACGTTCATCTTGATGAGGTCTGCATGGGTGGAGGACTGGTAAAGTGTTATTTTCAGGAGTCATATTTTAGGATCCAAGTATTCAAGAAGAAACAAAAAACACAGAGACCACTACTCGAATAAGCTAGAAAGCTGGAGAGAGGGCATTTGTCCTGGGCTCCAAGGAGTCTAAGGACCTGAAGAGGCCCTCTGGGGATACGGGTATAAAGTGGTGTTATTCGCTACACAGAAACTATGTCTCTCGGTAAGCCAAGCAGGAATCCCTGTGGTAAATCGGGCTGAACATGAGCTAGACTGTCCAGCTTTGTGATGCCCTCCTAGGACATGATATTTCTTGAGTTTTGTAAAACTTTCAATAGAATAATTTCAAATATTTCTGCTTTGATCCAGCTGAGTTACCCATGATCAAGAAATCACCCCTTTTCAATCTTCGGACCTGAGTTTTAGGAGAGGGGCACAGGACCTCAGGCCAGAGTTGTGGAAGCCGTAGCTTTAAGGGAGAAAATCAAGAAAAAAGTGATTTACTTGTGCAGAAGGTAGGCCAGTGGGTCTTGTGCCCTGACCCAATGACCCATCAAGGCAGTTTTCTTCACAGTGTCAGTCTTGGAAGAGGTTTGGTTTTGTGTGTTTGTTTTATTTATTTTTTAAAAGATTTTACTTGTTTATTTTTAGAGAGAGGGGAAAGGAAGGAGAGAGGGAGAGATGTGTGGTTGCCTCTTGCACGCCCCCTACTGGGAACCTGGCCTGCAACCCTGGCATGTGCCCTGACTGGGACTCGAACCGGTGACCCATTGGTATGCAGGCCAGCACTCAATCCACTGAGCCACACCAGCCAGGGCTGTTCGTTTTAATAGAAGCCATGTCAAATGTCTATTTATGGTGTTGGTTGTCTCCATGTTTCAGTGACATCAAAGATTACGACGTTTCCAGAATGTCTTTCAAGTTCTTGTTTTGGGAAAGCCATTAGCCACTATCCACAGCACCAAGTGTTTATGCCAATAAATTATCCATTGTGGTCAGTTATCCAACTTCCCTCGGAAAGTTTTACAACCTGTCAGCTGAACAAAACCGCTCATTTGTGATCATTCTTCACACCTGACTTGTCAAGGTTAGCTATCCATGGCACAACATACTATTTTCTCTGGAGACTCAGCCTTATCTGCCAAGAAAGACAGTTTAGGAGTGGAATTGCCTTTAAAAAGCAGAAATCTTCAATCAAGTCCCAACCACATAGGTTAGTCCTTCTGCTCACCAACCCTCATTCCTGAAGTTTCACTTGTTTTTCTTTTCTCACTTGAATGGTGGTAAAGTATACTGTCATCATCACTGTACAGCACTAATTAGCGAACATAAGTATGGAACCCTCTAGAGTACTTCTCAGAAATCACTCTCCTATTCAACAACCCATACCTTCACCGTGGTTTGATGAAGCAGTCTGACCATCCAGGTACCTGACCTGCTCCCATTATTTCTTCTTTATCTCACTCTTTCATGTTTCCCTCTACTGTCCTTAGGAGCAAAATAACATAGGAAGGTGGTACAGAGAGATAAATACGTACTGATTGCCCTACTATGACTCTTCCAAGTACTTCACTGCACAGGCTCCATTCATTCTCTTACTATTGCTCACGGCTAGAGAATGTAGCACTTATATGAAGACTTACTTTGGGTCAGCTACTTCATAGATACTGTCTCACTTAATCCTCACACATTAACCCTCTGGAGCACATATCCGTATTCCCGTAGTATAGATGAGAAAAGAGAAGGTCCAAGGCTGAAGCAACTTGTTCAAGATCATACAATCAATGAGAAAGTAGCAAAAAAAAAATTAGAAAATAGCATAGGCAAGGTTTGAACCCAGGAAGATCCATCTGATTCTAAAGCCTATGTTCACCTCCTACAAAAGAATAGGTAATTGGTTTAAGAAATCATTTAACTATAAGTCAAACCTCTGAAATATTCATAATACGTTATAATGCTTTTGGTTTTAAATAATGATTAAAGTATCATTGTTTAAGTCATAAGGGAATAATATGATTAAAAACATGGATGAACATTGAAATAGCATGCTAAGCAAAATAAGTCCGAAAGAAGTTAAGAACCGTATGATTTTACTCATATGTGGGATATAAAACTGAAAGCACCAAATGAACAAACAAGGAAAACAAACAAATAAAAACTCATAAACACAGACAACAGTAGGGTGGTTACCAGCAGAATGAGGGATGGGGTAGTAAAGGGTAAAGGGGGTCAAATATATGGTGACAGAAGATTTGACTTTGGGTGGGGGGCACACAACACAATATACAGATCATGTATCATAGAAATGTACACTTGAAACCTATATGATCTCATTAACACATGTCATCCCAATAAATTTAATTTTAAAATAACATAAAATTATAATAAATTACTTGAGCTCTACATGAGTTGGGAATCAACTCCTGAGATTTTATTCTCATCATCTATCACCTAGTCTAAGGATTACAACTTCATTTTAATGAGACCTTGAAAGAAACAAATTAGATCATGGTGTGAGGGAGCTGAGAATACTATAATTAAACTTAAAACAAAGGAAAGTTATAACACTCAGATTCTTGCTAAGGTGTTAATGTTTAATATAACTTAATGTGTTGCTCCTCCTAGGATATTTTCATTTCAGCCAAATTTTGCCTTAACCTCAAATAATGAGCTTTCAATGATAAGTTCTCAGTCAACTTTGTAGGCCTGGAGTTGAGCTGGCTGAGAAACAATGCATTTCCCATGCATCTCTAATCACGTCATAGAAGATCTGCCCCGCCTGCTGTATGTTCCCCACTCGAGAATTTACCTGAGACATAGAACTGCATTCTTCTCTCATCGACGCCAGCCTTGTTCACAGCTCTGCAGTAGTATATACCAGAAATGTTGCTGGTCAGTATCTTCAGGGCGCTCAGAGTCTAAAAAGAGAGAAGTGATGCATTAGTGGCCGTTAACAAGGCAAAGTAGTTATTAATGCTAGTCACCAGATACTTCTGATTCTTGCCCCTTTCAGGCACATAGTAGGTTTTCCTTCCTGGATCCCTTGTGATTGAGTGGGGCCATGTGACTTATTTATGGCCAAGGATTTGAGAATGCAAATGATGTTGGTCCGTTCTAAGCTGGACCACTTAATTGCTATGGTGAAAATATCCATAGTTCTTTCAGGAATAACGAATGTTTGAGATGATGGCTAATCTTTCCACCCAGCATCCCTAAATGAAGACAATAAAAAAAGCCCTCCTGCTGATGTGCAATTGGATATATAGCATGGGCGATATATAAATCTTTGTAATTTTGAACCAATCAGATTTTGGAGTTGTTTGCTTTCATAGCACAACCTGGGCCATCTTGACTAATACATCATCCTACCTGGGAAGTGGGGCTTCATTCATTCATTTAACAAACATTTTTTCAAGGTCTTATTTAAATGTTGATCTCTTGGAAATGGACTGAAAATAAGAAATTATTCAATTTCATAAAGAAACACATACAAACATAGAATAATTATTGAGCCAGTCATTTAAGAGTTGATTTCCCAAGTCAGCATAAGTTTCAAAATAATAACAAATAATATTTCATACTTTTTACTCTCTTTCAGACACAATAATAAATACTTTATATATGCTATCTCATTTAATGTTCCCAACAACTTTATAATTTAGAAATTATTAATAACACCTCTTTTTACTGATGAGGAAACTGAGGTTTAGAGAAGGAAAATAACCCACTGAAAGTCAAAAGCTCAGAAATAATGCAGGTGACATTCAAATGTAGGGCTATAGTTTGACTTGAGAATACTTGTTTTTTACTACTGTATTTTACTGCCTTGAAAGTTAACATCACTCTGGCTAGTGTAATAGCAATAAAAAATCGATGTGAAGAAAGTGAAAAATTCAAGTCTCACTTTTTAAAGATTTTATTTATTTACTTTTAGACAGAGTGGGAGGGAGGGAGAAAGAGAGAGAGAGAGAAGCATCAATGTGCACTTGCCTCTCACACACCCCCTACTGGGGACCTGGCCGGCAACCCAGGCATGTGCCCTGACTGGGAATCAACCCAGCAACCCTTTGGTTCGCAGGCCAGTGCTCAATCCACTGAGCCACACCAGGCAGGATACCCAAGTCTCATGTTTTTAAGCATTAGAATTAACCTCTTTCCCAGTAGTCTTTGGTTTATAATGCCTCAGAACTTTGAGTTATTTGTTCTCTTCTTTTCCTATTCATTGACAATTATGGAGATAAATACAAAAATTAAAGGACAATAGAGAAGATGAAGGAAGCCTAGATAAAGACAAAACTGGATAAATGGGCTCTGTAGAACCAAAGTACATTATTATCTAAGAGTAGAACATGGGTAAAAACTCAGGATTCTGTTGGCAAGAATGAGATTTTCCTTATTAGCCTTCTCTCATCAACCATATATCTTTTATAACCAGTTTACCAAGAGGCTTATGCGGAAAATATATGCTAATTGATATTAACCAGGCCAAATTATTTTTTCCTTCAAAATGTCTTGTCTCAAAGCTATGGAGTTACAGATTACACCACACTAAACAGCTGAGACTCATCAGTTTGGGTTTAGGTCAAGCTCATTACCAGAGTCTAATAATATTTTCCCTTGAGGATAGTGGCATCTATCTGCAGTGTCAATCATGCAGATTCTGAACAAGGAGGTTCCATGACTACTCTTTCAGCAGAGAAAGCATTTTTTTCCCGTTGTTGTCACTGACTGAGTAGGAACACCTGAATTTCCTTGCAGTGCTGGTTTACAGTGTGTGTTTCCACAATTATTTATCCCACTATGACGCTGTAGTTTTTTGTTGTGGGGGAGGAGGAAGGGAAGGGGAGGGGAGGGAAGGGGAGGGGAGGGAAGGGGAGGGGAGAAAAACTTAGAACAAATTCTATCTTTAAAATATACAACTGTATTTAACAATGTGAGTCATGATAAATGTGTTATGACACACTGGGCAGAGAAGGTAAGGAGACCTAGGTTCTAGTCCCAGTTATACCATCACTTGGCTAGAGAACTGTTACCTCTCTGGATTTCAGTTTTCTCATCTGCAGTGTTTGAAAACTAGACAAAGATGAGCTCTCAAGTTCTACACAGCTCTTATCTTCTGTACCATTCCCCTTAGCCTAACCAACCCACTTACCAAGGTCTCACACAATTAATACATAACCACACTGAGCTGAAACAAAAATCATTTTGAGGGAGGGAATAAATAAAGCCTCCAAAAAAGAATTTGATTTGGTTTACCACATTTTGCCATGTAGAATGTACAATTTTTTTGCCCAAATTTTTTGGGGAAAGCTAAGGATATGCCTTTACATGGGTATAATAATCCTGTGTATAATGCACAAAAAACCATGGGTGTGCATTATATACTGCAAAATATGGTCATTTTAAATAAGATAAATCACTCAAAATTTGCCTATACCTGCTTCTCTTTGTGTCCAAGATTTGTCTCCAAGCTCACAAATTCTGACTTCATTCAAAAGTGTCCCTTGAGCCCTGGATGGTGTAGATCAGTGGATTGAGTGCGGGCTGGGAACCAGAGGGTCCCGGTTCGATTCCCAGTCAGGGCACATGCCTGGGTTGTGGGCTGGGTCCCCAGTGGGGGCTGTGTGAGGAGCAACCATACATTGCTGTTTCTCTCCCTCTCTGTCTCCCTCCCTTCCCCTCTCTCTAAAATAAATAAATAAAATCTTAAAAAAAAAGTGTCCCTTGAGCACTGTATTAGGGTATGCCTTATGATAAGATGGATTTTGACCATTATGACCTTTGTGAGCTGGTGTTAAGTCCCATGAATATGTTGCATTACATGGCAAAAGAGACTTTGCAGATGGAATTAAGGTTGCTAATCCGCTGACCTGAAGATAGAGAGATTATCTTGGATTTATAGGTTGGCCCAATGTAGTAATCACATGGGCTCTTAAAAGTGGAAGTGGGACATACTACAGTTAAAGTGATGCAGCATAAGAGGGAAGAAGAACAATATTCATTCAATACTGAGAAGGACTAAACATGATGTTGCTGGCATTAAATCAGAGAAAGGAAGTTATGACCAGGGAATGTGAATAGCCTCTAGAAGTTGAGAACAAGCTCCAGATGCCAGCCAGCAACAAAAGGTACAACAGTCCTACAACCCGAATGAGATTGAAAGCAGACTTTTTTTTCTTAGAGGCTCTACAAAAAAATGCAGCCTTGTCAATACCTTGATTTCATCCTTGTGAAACTCCGAGCAGTGGATCCAGTGGGGCCACAGTTTACCTAAACCTATGACCTACAGAACTATAACATAATACATTTGTGTTATATTAAGCTACTAAATTTGTTGTTATCTGTTACAGCCACAATAGCAAACTAACACCACAAAAAAACACAGGATTTTAAGACATTATTACAAACAATTATATGACAATAAACTAAAACAGCTAGAATAAATAAATTCCTAGAAACATACAATCTTACAAAACTAAATCAGAAACAATAGATTACAGGTAATGAAACTGAAGCAGTAATTAAAAAAAACTTCAACAATAACCAAAAAGATCCTAGAATGGATAGCTTCACAGAGTTCTTCTTTGAATGTTTGATAAAATTACTAACACCTATCTTCCTCAAACTATTCCAAAAAATTCAAGAGGAGGGAGGACTTCCAATCTCTTTTTACAAAGCCAGCATTATCCCAGCATTAGCCTAATTCCAAAACCAAACAAAGATACTACAAACAAAGAAAATTATAAGCCACTATGCCTGATGAACATAGATGTTAAGACCCTCAACAAAATATTAGCCAATTGGATCAAGCAATACATTAAAAAGATCATACAGATGACTTAGTTGGGTTTTTCAGGATGATGCAAAGTTGGTAAATATCTGTAATCAATAAATGTGATACATCACATAAACAAAACGATGGATAGAAATCAAATGATCATATACATAGACACAGAAAAAACATTGGATAAATTCCAGCACTCATTTATGATAAAAACTCTCAGCCAAGGCATTATAGATGGATCATAACTCAACACAATAAAGGCCTAAAAGTGTTTCCTTTAAGATCAGGAATAAGACAGGGTTGTCCAATTTCATCACAATTATTCAACATAGTACTGGAAGTCCTAGCCACAGCAATCAGACAAGATGTAATAAAAGACATCCTTATTGAAAAGGGGGAAGTAACTTATCATTTGCAGATGACATGATATTGTGCATAAAAAATGCTAAAGACTCCACAAAAACTACTAGTTTTAATAAATTAATTTGACAAAGTAGTGGGATACAAAATTAACATCCAGAAATGGTGGTACTTCTATATACCAATGATAAACTCTCATAAAGAGAAACTAAGGCCCTGGCTGGTGTGGCTCAGTGAATTGAGCACCTTCCTGTGAACCAAAGGGTCACCAGTTCGATTCTCAATCAGGGCACATGCCTGGGTTGTGGGCCAGGTCCCCAGTAGGGGGCGCATGAGAGGCAACCACACATTGATGTTTTTCTCCCTCTCTTTCTCCCTCCCTTCCCCTCTCTCTAAAAATAAAAAATAAAATCTTAAAAAAAAGAAAAAGAGAAACTAAGAAAACAATCCCATTTATTATTGCAATGAAAATATAAGGTACCTAAGAAAAAACTTAGCCAAGGAGGTAAATGACCTATACTTAGAAAACTATAGGACGTTGAAGAAAAAAAAAAGAATAAACAAAAAAGTGGAAGCATATACTATATTTATGGATGAGAATAATTAGTATCATTAAAATGCCCATACTACACAAAGCAATCTGTAGGTTCAACATGACTCCTATTAAAACATCAGTGGCATATTTCACAGATCTAGATCAAATACTCCAAAAATTTATATGGAATTAAAAAAGACCCTGAATAGCCTCAGCCATCTTGAGAGAGAAAAAAAAAAAACACAAAGTTTGGAAGGATCACAATACCGGATATCAAACTATACTACAAAGCGAATGTAATCAAAACAGCCTGGTAGTGACCCAAGAACAGGCATATACCCTGGCTGGCGTGGCTCCGTGGATTGAGCCTGCAAACCAAAGGGTGGCCGGTTTGATTCCCAGTCAGGGCACATGCCTGGGTTGCAGGCCAGGCCCCCAGTGGGGGTCATGTGAGAGGCAACCACACATTGATGTTTCTCCCTCTCTTTCTCCCTCCCTTCCCCTCTCTCTAAAAATAAATAAATAAAATCTTTTTTAAAAAAGAACAGGCATATAGATCAATGAAACAGAACAGAGAGTGCAGAAATCAACCCATGCATTCATGCTCAATTAATATTTGACAAAGGAGGCCAGAACATCCAATGCAATAAAAACTGTCTCTTCAATAAAAGGTGTTGGGGAAATTGGACTGGTACATGCAAAAAAATGAATCTAGACTACTAACTTACACTGTGCACAAGAATAAACTCAAAATGGATAAAAAACTTAAATGTAATTCAGGAAACCATAAAAATTCTGGAAGAAAACATAGGCAGTAAAATCTCAGACACCTTGTGTAGCAATATTTTTGTCAATATATATCCTAGGGCAAGGGAAAACAAAGGGAAAATAAACAAATGGGACTATAGCAAACTAAAAAGCTTCTGTACAGCCAAAGGAGACCATCAACAAAATGAAAAGGGAACTCTCGGTATGGGAGAACATATTTGCCAATGATTCATCTGATAAGGAGTTAATTTCCAAAATACATAAAGAACTTAAAACAAGTGAACACCAGGAACACAAACAACCAAATTTAAAACATGGGCAAAGGACCTCAATAGACACTTTACAAGGACATAAAGATGGCAAATAGACATATCAAAAAATACTTAACATCAATAATTATCAGAGAAATGCAAATTAAAACTACAATGAGGGTATCACCTCACACCTGCCAGAATGGCTACCATCAATAAATCAATAAACAATAAATGCTGGTGAGGATGTGGAGAAAAGGGAACCCTCATGCACTGTTGGTGGGAATGCAGACTGCTGCAGCCACTGTGGAAAACAATATGGAGTTATCTCAAAAAATTAAAAATGGAACTGCCTTTTGACCCAGCAATCCCACTTCTGGGAACCTTTCCTAAGAATCCTGAAACACCAATTAGAAGGAGTATATGCACCCCTATGATCATAGCAGCATTATTTACAATAGCCAAGATTTGGAAGTAGCCCAAGTACCCATCAGTAGATGATTAAATTAGAAAGCTGTGGTGCATTTACACAATGGAATACTACTTGGCCATAAAAAGAAGGAAATCTTACCCTTTGTGACAGAGTGGATGGATGACCCAAAGATTATTATGCTAAGTGAAATAAGCTACTCAGAAAAAGACAAATACCAGATGGACTCAGTCATATATGGAATATAAGGAACAAACTACACTGCCAAACAAAATAAAACCAGTGGTATGGATGCATGGAGATCTCAGAGGGGAGAGGGGTGAGGGGACTTGAAGCAATTAGCCAAAGAATATGTATGGACATATGCATAGCCCACGGACACAGACAACAATGTGAAGGCCGGGTGGGAGGGGCAAAGGGATGGAAATGGGGGCCATCTGTAATAGTGTCAACAATAAAAAAAAAGAATGACATTTTTAAATCCCATTTACAATAGCATCATATACATAAATTACTTAGTAATAATTTTTATTTTTAACTTTATTTTTATTGTTGACACTATTACAGATGGCCCCATTTTCTCCTCCTTTCCCCACCTAGTAATAAATTTAAACAGAGTAGAAAGACCTATACTCTGAAAACTACAACACATTAAAGAAAGAAACTGAAGAAGATACAAATAAAGAGGACATACCATGCTCATAGATTAGAAGAATTAATATCATTAAAATGCCCTTACAACCTAAAGCAATATACAGATTCAACAATCGCTTTTAAAATAAACATGCTATTCTTCTCTGAACTAGAACTAATCACATTTACACCAAATTACAAAAGACCTTGAATAGCCAATGCAACCTTGAGAAAAAAGCAAAGTGGGAGGTATCACACTCCCTGATTTCAAGCTGTATTACAAGCTACAGTTATCAAAACAGCATTGATCATAGAGATCAGTGAAACGGAATAGAGAGAACCCAGAAAGAAATCCTCATTTATGTGGTCATTTAATCTGTAACAAAGGAGGCAAGGTTATACAATGGGGTAAAGACAGGTTCTTCAATAAGTGATGCAGGGAAAACAGGAGAGATACATGCAAAAACTGAAATTGGCCCACTTTCTTATGCCATATATATAAATAAATTCAAACTAGATTTAAGACCTGAAGCCATAAAACACTTAGAAGAAAACACAGGCAGTAAACTCTTTGACATCAGTCTTAGCAATATTTTTTCAAATATGTCTCCTTTGTGAAGGCTAACAAAATTTTAAAAAATTAAAAAATGGGACAACATCAAGCTACAGTGTTTTTGCACAGCAAAGAAAACCATCAACGAAATGGAAAGACAACCTACTGAATAGAAAAATATATTTGCAAATGATACATCCAAAATGGAGTTTATATCCAAAATATAGGAACTCATAAAATTTAATACCAAAGTACTCAAACAAATTTTAAAATGGGAAGATTACCGGAGTAGACATTTTTCCAAATAGAACATACAGATGGCTGATGGTCATGTGAAAACATGCTCAACATCACTAATCATTGGGGAAATACAAATGAAAACCACAAGGACATAACACCTCACATGTGTCAGAATGGCCGTGATAAACAAATCAACAAACAACAAGTGCTGGTGAGGATGTGGAGACAAGAGAGCCCTCGTGCACTGTTGGTGGGAATGCACACTGGTGCAGCCACTGTGGAAAACAATATGGCGAGTCTTCAAAAAATTAAAAATAGAGCTGTGTATGACCCAGCAATTCACTTCTGTATATTTATCTGAAGAAAACAAAAATACTTATTCAAAAAGATATACACAACTCTACATTCAGTGCAGCATGACTTACAGTAGCCAAAATAGGAGAGCAACCTTGGTGTCCATCAATAGATAAATGGGTAAAGGAGGTGTGGTATGTAGGTATATAAAATTGAATATTACTAGCAATAAAGAATGAAATCTTGCCATTTGCAACAACTTGGTGGACCTAGATGGTATTATGCTCAATCAAATAAGTCAGGTGGAGAAAGAAAGTACTGTATAATTTCATTTGTATGTTGAATTTGAAGAGTAAAATAAACAAAAACAAAACAAAACAAGAACAGACTCCTAGATACAGATAACACACTGAGGGTTGCCAGATGGGAGGGGTATTGGGGGACTGGGTGAAAAAGGTGAAGGGATTAAGAAGTACAAATTTGGAGTTACAAAATAGTTACAAGGATGTAAAGTACAGCATAGGGAATATAGTCAATAATACTGTAATGACTATGTATGATGCCCAATGGACACTAGACTTATCAGTGGTATTACTTCATAAATTATGTACATGTCTAACCACTATGCTGTACACCTAAAACATAAAATACAAGAATGTCAACGGTAATGAACAAACTAAAAAATTAAATTAAGAAAAAGTGACATCATTATTACAGCGTACTTTTTTCAATCAACAGTCTTCAACCAGACCCTCGATCTCAGGCATTCCTGGAACGTTAACACCAAGTGTCTGAATAGAAGCTTCACTCATATACAGCCTGTAAAGTCACTTCTACCACAGCAACTTTTGGAGGTTTACCTTTATCTTTTCTCCGTTTGTCACTACCATTTCCTCAATGGACAGGATCCTGTTGCCTACAGGCAGATCACTTTGCAGCGTCTCATTGGAAAGATGGATCTGCTTGCCTCGTTCCATACACCTGAGAGAGAACAAGACTACATTTACAATCCCGTCAATAGAAAGGGCATGAAGCATAATGAGTACTGGAGATAGCGTATCTTCTAGTCTAAGAACATAGGTCACCCCGAGAATTTGGGGTAAGAAGTCACCTAATTTAGAAGACAAAAATAGTCAGGGAAGGCCTCTCAGAGGAGGTGACATTTGAGCAGTGTCCTAAAAGAAATCAAATGGAAGCCATAAAGATTTGGGGGGAAAGACAATCACAGGTGGAGGGAAGAGCAAATGCAAAGGCCCTGAGGTAGGAGCATGCCTGACATAATAAAAGAGGAGCAGGCCTGTGTGCCTGGAGGTCCATGAGCGGGAGACTAAGTATTATTCTTATTCAGCCATACCCATTTTTCTAGGCTGATACAGAATATGAAGCCCTAGAAGGTTCTCCTTTATTGGTATCTCCTCCTGAATAAACTCTTTTACTCTGAACCTTAAGCAAAGAGGAGAGGCTTGTGAGAATAGTTCTGGGGAGCCAAGATACCCAGGAAAGCAGATTACTAGAGGGACTCATAAGGTACCAGAGTTGTACTCAGCCAAACTGCAATTCAACCCAAGCAATGCTGGTTCGTATGGCTTCCGGCAACTCACTTCCTCTTTTCTGAGACTCTGTTTCCCCCACTGTTAAATGGAACTAATATTAGTTATATTGTGGACTTCTTTGGACATCCAAATAAGCACTTGAAGTGTGGCTACTCCAAATTGAGATGTTCGATAAGTTTTGAATACATAGAAGGTTTCAAAGACAATATGTAGGAAGACTGAAAATAGCTCATTAATATTTGATATTGATTGCTTATGAAATGACAATATTTTGGCTATGTTGAGCAAAATACTAAAATTAATTTTACTTTAGTTCACATAATGTGGCTACTAGGAAATTCAAACTTACATATGTGGCTTGGACTGCTGGCTTGCGTTATATTTCTGTTGCATAGTTGTTTGCATAGTTGCCTCCTTATTCTTTAAGTCTGAAGTTAAATATTTCTTCCTTATAAAGCCCTTTCTTTGTCAAAGTATGTCTTTTTTTACCCAAAGTAGGTCCTACCGTCATCATACTCCTTTATTGTTCTTCATGTGCAATCTAAATTTGAGTCTCTAAACAAGCTCATGATACGCCTAATATTTGCCCCATTCAATTTCCATATAGATGTGAGACCTATGGACTATTGTGGCTTCTAGAATAGAGAAGGCACTCAATAATTGTTTACATAATAGAAACTTTGTTAGGAGAGGAATTTGGAAAAGGCATCTTCCCAGGAAAAGTATTTACTACACACTCTTCTTCCAAATTGAAAGGTGCAAAAACTATAACTGGCTTTATTGCCTCTTAGCTGAGAACAATGTGACTTGGGAATTACAGAAGGTCGAAGTAAGGTAAGGAGGGAGGCCAGTACCAAAGTAAGTAGATAGAACCACCATTATTCTCACACACACACACACACACACACACACGAATTTTCTCGTGGTGCCTCCTGAGAAGAGATAAGTATGTTTTCTAAGGACCTATGTGTAGGCAGGAAGCAATTGAGTGGAGCTGGCTTATGAGAGCTGGCTGGAAAGTACTTGTGAGACACTGACCGCCAGCCCCTTCTATTTGAAGATCCAGCAATGGGCCTGATAACTATAGCCCCTACATTTTCCTCCAAACCAAGGCCACATCCTAAAACTATGGGCCTTCCAAATGGGATGTCCTAGACGTGCCCATTCAGAGTTTATCCCCTAGTGAGAGTGATCCTGCCTCACTCACTACCAGGTGCTTAACACTCAACTCTCAGCACGGAGCCACAGTGAGTTATCAACTTCCCCGATCAGCTAACGTGTCACCCTTTAGACAACAACAGAAACCTGAGTGCACTGTCCTCCTCCCCCTTTCAGAGTTATGACAAAGCAGACAATTGGTCACACGTGTCAAGCCTGCAGGTAGGTTTTGTGGTAGGAGGTGGGTGAGCATTGATGAAGTTTTCTTAAATGCTGCCTACTCTGCGATTGGGGGCAATTCATGTCACCTCTCTGAATTCTCCTTTTATTTTTTCTAATTCCTATAGGGGCCACATGTGAGTCACTGTCCCCAAGGAGACTGAAGGAGACACTGTGAAATAGAGCTTATTGCCAGAAAGCAAAAATTAAACTACCTAATATGTTCCAGGCATATAGTAAGTAGGGCTTCAATAACTGGAAGCTCTTCAGCGGTAAGAGGCAGGATGCCTGGCTCTCATTGTGATGTCTCTATTGACTTCTGTGTTGTGACAAGCGAGTTAGTTTTCTCCTTTAGCCTCTGTATCTCCATTCATTACTGGGGAAGAGGAACCCCTGTCTTACCTTCTGCTCCAGGATCACAGGAGGCCAGATGAGTGTTCTATGATCTAAAAATGCTGTTTGCTGACAGATTTTCCCACCGTGGGGTTACCCACCTAATCAGGCTTAAGAAGGCAGTTCTCCAACAGATGAGACATGTCTGCTTTCCAAGCTCACTGTTGATTGGTTCCCCATGGAATGACAAATACTTAAAAACCGGCCCTATTCTGTTCTTCTCCCACTTAAATCTTCAATCACAATCTAAATCTAAATGTCCCAGGCCTGTGCACCGTAACAGTTGTTTCTACCTCTGATTTGAGGCTGTGACTTTGGAAGGAACTGGACAAAACCTGGGCTTTGGCAGCTATTAGAGAGTACTAACTCTTCTTTCAGCTTCCCAGGCCCCATCCCAAGACCCCTGCATGCCCTGTTACATCCTATGGGAGAGAAAACCTCCTGGTAAGATATTAAGACTGCCAGGTCCTGGTGTAGCTCAGTAAATCTGAAAGTCTAAAGCAGGGGTGTCAGACTCATTGTTACCGGGGGCCACAGCAGCCTCGCAGTTGCCTTCAAAGGGCCCAATGTAATTTTAGGACCATATAAATGTAACTGCTCCTTAACTAGGGGCAAGGAGTCGGCGCTGCCGCCAGGTAGAAACAAGGTGCACAAGGTGCCGGGCAGATAAAACAGGGTGGAGGGCCATGGTTTGCCCCCTGTGCTCTACACCACGTAGAGTCCTTCGGCGTGCAGGGCACTTACAGCTCGTCCTTCGGGCCGCAGGGCTCCCAGGCCCACATGAAGGAGGGCGCAGGCAGGCCGCTTGCTGTACAGCGAAGGGTGTTATCACTGCCGAGGAGTATTGGCTGGATGTTCTTCACATCTGTATCCTTCTCATAGATCTTAGGTTTTTCTGGACAAGAGGAGAAAACGGCAGAGATTAAGGCAGAGATTAAGGCCCCACACCAGGGCTGATAGTTTAGCTGTATTACCAGTACAGGGATCCTAATGGTTAGAATATTGAAATATTTCTACAGTGGTTTATAAATAGCTACTGCCCCAGCTTCCTAAGTGCCCTAACCTCAAGACCAACACCCTTGTCCCTCCCCATGAATAGGCCCTTCCCCATGTCACCTCCATGACCCAGCGACTCAAGAGTTAATATCTGACCCAAGAGAGACCTCTGCACTAAAGCATGACTTGATTGGTAAATGCCTGTGCCCTACCTGTGATTATTTTCAATATTTCACCTCTAGTAGGCACAATAGAGCCCTGTTGAAGAGAAGTAAACCCAAGGCCCCAAATGGCAAAAGATGTGTATTTCAAAATAGTCTTTTGGATTGGAAGCTTACTAATGGCGGGACTGACATTAGGCTCACCTCTGCACCCCGGTGCAAGGTCAGTGGCTGAGAGTTATATGTTGAACTTCATTACAAGAGCTAACAGGAGGCTTTTTTCCTACTTCCAGTGACATTTATTGTTTGCATTTGGATTGAAGAAGATCAACAACAATAATAGGTTTCTACCTGATTTGCAGTAATCTCATTTCTTTTTTTAAAAAAAGACTTTATTTATTTATTTTTAGAGAGAGAGGAAGGATGGGAGAAAGAGAGGAAGAGAAACAGCAACGTGTGGTTGCCTCTCACACACCCCCTATTGGGGACCCGGCCCACAACCCAGGCATGTGCCCTGACTGGAAATCAAACCGGCGACCCTTTGGTTCGCAGCCCGTGCTCAATCCACTGAGCTACACCAGCCAGGGCAGGAATCTCATTTTTGAGTTCCCTACCTATATGTCCAACTGCCTGCTCCAGTTTTCTAATTGAACGATATTACTAATAACATCAATGCTACCAATACTAATAAGAGTTAACTGCGCTGGGTGTAAAGCATTGTTCTAAGTGCTTTATGCAAATGGCCTTATTTAATCCTAACCCTGTGAGATTGATACTATGATTATCCCTATTTACAGATAAAGAGGTTAAAATGTTAAGTAGCTTTCAGAAAGTCACACAGCTAGTAAGTAGAAGAGCTGGGCTATGAACTCCGGTAGTCTAGCTCCAAAGCCCTCTCTCATAACTGTTTACAGCTCTACTGCCCCATAAATATCACAAACTCAACATTTCCAATAATAATAATGACAATAATGATAATATCAAACTTATATATAGTACTTACCAAATCTCAGGCATTATTTTTTTAAGATTTATTTATCTATTTATTATTAGAGAGAGGGGAAGGGAGGGAGACAGAGAGGAAGAGAAACAGCAATGTATGGTTGCTCCTTACATGGCCCTCACTGGGGACCTGGCCCGCAACCCAGGCATGTGCCCTGACTGGGAATCGAACTGGGACCCTTTGGTTCCCAGCCCGCGCTCAATCCACTGAGCTACACCAGCCAGGGCTCAGGCACTATTTTTAAGTGCTTCTTATAAATGGTATCTCATTTAACTTCATACCATCCCACTAGGAATGGACTTTCTATAGCCCTATTTCACACAAACCCATGTGTCATACTTGACCTCTCATTCTCCCTTAGTCCCACATTCCGCCAATCACTGCGAGAGCAGAATCTCAGTAACAGATGAAACTGTTACCAGGGTTGCTCCCTACTGTATCTGCAAAGCCTAGTACAGTCAGTGCCAGGTGCAGCATAAGTGCTCAATACATTCATGTTTCAAAGCATTAGGCCAGAGTCCTGTGTGTTGTGACAGAGCAGAATTCTGCTCTACTTTACAATGTTGCTGCCTCTAATGCTGTTGTGAGATCCTCAAATCTTTATAAAAGTGGGGATGTGGTTTAGGTGTTTGAGTATTCCTATTTAAAACTGGCGTGATTAAAAACTGTGGTACACAGCCCGGCTAGTGTAGCTCAGTGGACTGAGCGCGGGCTGGGAACCAAGGGGTCCCAGTTTGATTCCCAGTCGGGGCACATGCCTGGGTTGCAGGCCAGGTCCCCAGTGGGGGCCATGTGAGAGGCAACCATACATTGCTATTTCTCCCTCTCTTTCTCCCTCCCTTCTCCTCTCTCTAAAAATAAATAAATAAATAAAATCTTAAAAAACAAAACAAAACTGTGGTACACAAGGACACATGGATAAAACCAAGGGGGAGGGTGGAAGCAACAAGCAACAGAGGGA
>PVJI01012913.1:0-27655 GCA_004026765.1 Micronycteris hirsuta | reverse complement strand
TCTCACCTATAAGTAGAACCTAATGAAAAACATTAACTAATGACCAAAATAGAACCACAAGCATAGAATCATGGAAGAGACTGACAGCAGTAAGAGAGGAGGTGGGACGGGGAACTGTTTGAGAGGGTGAAGTGATTAATCAGGAATATATATGAAGGACCCATGGACAAGGATAATGGGGTGGGGATAGACTATGGAAGTGGGGGGCAGACTGGGCAGTGGGGGGCAAAGGGGAAATAATTAGAACAACTGTAAAACATAAAAAAAAGATAATGAAGGTGTAATAAAATTGTTACTTAGAGCCCTGGTTGGTGTGGCTCAGTGGATTGAGCACTGGCCTGTGAGCTTCAAGGTCACCGGTTTGATTCCCATTGAGGGCACATGCCTGGTGGCAGGCCAGGTCCCCAGTAGGGGGCGTGTAAGAGGCAACTACACATTGATGTATCTCTCACGCATTGATGTTATTCTCCTTCTCCTCTCCCTTCCTTCCCCCTCTCTAAAAAAACTTAAATAAATAAGACCTTTTAAAAAATTGTTACTTAGATTTTAAGACAGAAGTTTTATTTTTAAATGCATAGAGATCATGCAGACTTCCAAGATTAAATACATATCTTACACTAAAAAAACCTGACCTCAGTTGTATTTCTTCACAGAAAATGGAAGAGTTAACTGACAGGACTTTAGTGCATTCCCAGCAAAAAATCTTTTTCAGCAGGATGACATGGGGGGCAAGCTAACCGGGCTTCTTTCATCCTTGACTAACGCTTTCTTTCTGGGGATTGTAAATACAAACGGTTGCCCGCTCATTCTCCCTTGGCAATGTGCCTTTCATTTTATCTCCCACTCCCTCCTACTTGGCCCCTCCCAGGCCTGACCAATGTTCGCTCCAGACAAAGACCAGCAACATCTTTCCTTTTCTGCTTCCTGTGGCTGTTCCATCAAACTCAAAAAGGGTTTTCAACTTCACTGAGCTGAACATGTATGTCTAGATATGAGTGTGAAGGCTGGAAAGTTAGCTCTTTCAGCCTCTGAAACACCCTCATTCTAGGAAAGGAGCAGCTTATATAAATGTGTGTCTCTGGCAGACAGCGGTTCTGCCCTTGAAAGCGTGGTCCTCACAATGACTACCTCTAGCAATAGAAGGGTCTATTCCTGGCTCCATCCAGACACAAGTCCCACCTCCCCTTCACACAGTTTCCTTGTCCTACTCCCTTTCCTTTGTTTGAAGCAAGTATAATAAGGACAGTCACCGGATTTCCTCTGGGTAAATGAATTTTACGATCAACATGTATTGTCCTAATTTTCCATGATCTCAGAGCTTCCCCCCGCCCCCCTTCATTGAGTGCGTTCTTGGCTCCAGTATTAAGGACTTGGGAATGAAGAGACATATGACTGACATGTCAAAAACATGGTTGGAGTCTTTGTCTTTCAATTCTGGATGGGATAATTGACCTGCTCCCTTTCAAAGGGATTGTGGGAGTAATTAAGAAGATTTGCCTTTGGTTGGTGTTTGGTGAAGAAAAAACATACATGAGAATGAGAGGCTGAATGGATGGGTGAAATAAAAAAATCAAGCTGGACACAAAGTATAAAGGCAGAGAATTAAGTCTGGCAGGTCTAGTGTCACCTTTTAAGGCTCTGGAACATTTACCAAACATTCATATAAGCACTGATTGAAAACTCTAGGACAAGGGATATCCTCTGTCAATCACAATTGTAAGTCCCTTTACTTTAAACTCATGCAGATTTGCAGGCGTATCCGTGTTGGCACAGGGCAGGTATGTTTAGATAACTGTGACCTTGAGTCACTCGCTTCCTCTCTTGGACTTCAGTTACCCACTCTGCCAGACTGCGGGTGGATGGAGTCTAAATAGTTATGGTTTCTCTTTCAGCACTGATTTTTGTGGCTGTTTGAGTCTACAGCATTGTTAACCCATTCAGTAACTATTTCTTGAGTGCCTCTTGGGTGTTACATACTATGCCAGGTAGTGCATAAGACACTGCTTGTATAAGAATATGGGCATAAAGGACCCTTTATTGCTGGGAGTTCTTGGCTTTCCTGCACATGGCTTCTATGGCTCCAGGCAGACAGTGGAAGGTCAAGACCAAATACCTACTCTTTTCACAGCCACGGGGATCCATTGTTTTAAATGCATTCACAGCCACATGGGAGTGACAAGTGTCCCATTTCCCACCATTGTTTTATCATCCCCTGAATCACAAACATGTCAAGAGGGCCCCAAATGACTCAGAAGGCTAGTTCCTACATAATTATTCCAAATAGATGTCATATTTATATCCCTCAATATGGTTGGGTAAGCTAACCACCATCATGGTGGGAACTTGGTAGCCCAGAAAGCCACCAGTGATTGCTTAAACTAATCCAGGCTGCAGTCGTTTTTGAAATTAAACATAACTAAATTGGGGCAAGTTGTTTCAAGGTTCCACAGACCAGTGAACTTGGAGAAAGCCCACCCACTTTCCTCAGTCAGGTTCAAATAGTAACCTTATTGAGTGAGGCTACCATGGTAATAAATACAATCTGAGTGCGCAAAGAACCGTAGGAAAGATGCCAACAGCAATGCTTTCCGGCAGTGCGAACTCCGTGATTCCAATCAAGAAGTCAGCTAATTTGTGTCTCATTATGTGTACTGCAGGGGTGGGCGGGGAGATTTGTTTTTAAAAGTACATTTGGAAAGCTTTGTATTTAGATCTGAAACAAATTCAGATTGAACAGGGGTCAAATGGCAGACAACGTGAATGACCTGACAGACCGGGACTGTTTTCTGAAGAGAGAAGGGGAGCAACATTTGTGGGATGTCCGCCTGTAATGCGCTCGATACTTTGTTCATACTAGAAGAGGTTGCTGCTTATTAGGGCTTACTCTATGCCAGGTATTTTAATGCAGTGATTCACTCAATCCTCACAGCAACCCTAAGCAATATGTATTGTTTTCCTTATTTCAAAGGAAAGGAAGGCTGGCACTCTACATTAAAATCATGCCCAAAGTCACGCAGCTAGGAACCTGTGCAGCAGAACGCTGTCAGACTCCAAACCTGCGTGAAGCTCCACGTATTATGCCATGCTTTCATTCTTAGAGACCAGAGACATTTCTGGTGCAGCTACTATGTGCCCAAGCTCTGTGATAAGGCTTTACATTTATTGTCTTGTTTAATCCTTAAAATTCTATTAAGCAGTTAGAGTTATCCACATTGAAGACGAGGAAAACAAGCTCAGACAGATCAATGGATTGACAAAGGCCGTACAGCTAGGGGCAGAGGTAGGATTGACTCAGAGCTGTCTAACTCGAAAGCCAGAACCTGAACAGACACCTTTCCAAAGAGGACATACAGATGGCCAATAGACATATGAAAAGATGCTCAACATCACTAATCATCAGAGAGATGCAAAGTAAAACCACACTGAGATATCACCTCCCACCGGTCAGAATGGCCATCATAAACAAAGCAACAGACGAGTGTTGGAGAGGCTGTGGAGAAAAGGGAGCCCTAGTGCACTGTTGGTGGGAATGCAGACTGGTGCAGCCACTGTGGGAAGCAGTATGGAGTTTCCTCAGAAAACCAAAGTGGAACTAACTTATGACACAACAATCCCACTTCTAAATATGTATTCAGACATCTAAAACACAAATTTGAAAGAATATGAGCACCCCTAGGTTCCCTGCAGCGTTATTTACAATAGCCAAGATATGGAAACAAACCAGTGCCTATCAGTAAAAGAGTGGAAATATCCAGGGATCCCTTTGTAAAGCATGATTGTCTAACCACTATGCTGTACATCAGAAACTAATATAAAATAGTAGTGAATGTAAACTGTAATGGAAAAATAAAATTTAAAATAAAGCGTGCACTTAAAGTGTCGTAAAAAAGATCATGTTGCATATTTTGCTCAGCATTTTCAAAGTTAAAAATAATTTTGCTACAGCAGTATGTTTCTAAAGAAACATTGTTATTTGATGAGGAAAATAAAAAATACATAAACATGTTATAAAATGTAAAAATAGATGACATGATAAAGACCATATGGTATGTATATGCAAGGCAAAATTACTCAGTCATAAAACAGAGTAACTCTTTGCGTGACGGAAAGAAGAGTCCTGTTATTTCTGCTGCCTCTCTCTCCCCCAAGCTATGAGAGAGAGAGACAGACAGACAGAAAGACAGAGGGAGAGAGATTGATTTAAAAAGTAGTCAAGACACATAGTTAGGATTTTTGGCAAAATCCCTGTCCTTATTCCCCTGATCCCTCATCTTGTCTACCTCCTTCCAGGGCTATAGAAATAACTTCTGTGAATTTTTCAGCATGCAACACTTAGCAGGGGATTCCTAAGGTCTGTCTGAGAGGTAAGGCTCTGGGTCACAAGTACACGTGCATTCTGCGTAATGTTCAAGGAGAAAATAGATGCGCACGTGTTCAGAATACAGTACTTTGGCTCAGGTCTTCCTGCAAAGTTTTTCTAGGCATTCACCCCCTTGGCCAACTGGCTTCTTCAGCTCCACTTGAGCCCAAGAGCGTCATTCCACCAGGGTGTGCGTGACAGCTACTTGCATCTCTCTAGGTAAGGAAAGACACTCAGAGGAACAGGAAGAACTCTGAAAAAGCTAAACTGCTAATTCCAGAGGCCTTCCTGGACCCACTTACCTCTGCAGACTTCCTAATGACCCATGGAACATTCCGACAGTAATTAGGTGCAGAAAGCAAAGAATTGGGAGATGGGAACAGACAGTGAAACATCTAGCCTGTCTGACCTTGACTTAGATGCCAATCTGTCTTAAATAACTCATAAGGAGAAGGAGGGGGAAAGAGAACTGACCCAATGATGAATTTTGTTTAGTTTTACTTTGTGTTTATTTTCTCTGGTCATTTTGCTGTTGTTTTGTTTTAAATGGTACAGTGTTTTATTAGTTTTGTTTATCTGTTTAGTTTTTTTATATTCTACATATAACTGACTTATGTCACATAGCACAATATCCTCAAGGTTCATCCACGTCGTCACAAGCGGCAACATTCCATCTTTTACTCTGAGTAGTATGCCCATCGAGTATCACATTGGCTTTGTTTTTCATATATGGCCTTATTCACATTTTTGGAGAGTTTGTGTCATAAAAAGGTGCTGGATTTTTCTCAAATGCTTTTTCTGCATCTACTGATATGATCACATGATTTTTATCCTTCATCTTGGTTTATGTGATGTATCATGTTTATTGATTTACAGATATGGTACCACCCTTGCATCCCTGGAATAAATCTCACTTGACCATGGTGTATGATCTTTTTAATGTATTGCTGGGTCTGGTTTGCCAATATTTTGTTGAGGATTTTAGCGTTTATGTTCACCAGGGATATAGGCCTATAGATTTCTTTGTTTGCAGTGACTTTATCTGGCTTTGTTATTGGGATCATGCTGCCCTGTAAAAAGAGCTTGGAAATCTTCACTCCTCTTGAATTTTTGAAATTATTTGAGAAGGGTAGAACATTCATCTATGAAGTCATCTGGGCCAGGATTTTGTTTGCTGGGAATTGTTTGGATCACTGCTTCTATATCATTAGTTGTTATTGATCTGTTCAGGTTTTCTGATTCTTCCTGATTCAGCTTGGAAGATTGTATATTTCTAGGAATTTATCCATTTCAGCCAAGTTGTCCAATTTGTTGGCATATATTTGTTGACAGTATTTTCTTATCATCCTTTATATTTCCTTGGTGTATTACTTCTTCACTTTCATTTCTGATTTTAATTATTTGTGTCCTCTCTATTTTCTTCCTGATGAGTCTGGTTAAACGTTCATCAATTTTGTTTATCTCTCCAAAAAATCAGCTCTTGGTTTCATTGATCTTTTACAGTATTTTTTATTTCTCCATGTCACTTATTTTCTCTCTCATCTTTATTATTTCCTTCCTTCTACTTACCCTGGGCTTTTTTGTTGTTCTTTTGCTAGTTAAAATCTTTTAGGTATAGGGTTAGATTGTTTATTTGAGTTTTTCTTGCTTCTTGAGTTAGGCCTGTAATGCTATGAATTTCCCTCTCAGGGCTGCTTTTGCTGTGTCCCATACATTTTGGACTGTTGTGTGTTCATCTTCATTTGTTACCAGGTAACTTTTTATTTCTTCTTCATCTTATTGTTAGTTCATTTATTGTTTAACAACATGCTATTTAGCCTTCATATCTTAGAATATTTTTCAAGTTTTTTTCTTTTTAGTTGATTTCTAGTCTCATACCACTGCAGTCCAAGAAGCTTGATATTTCAATCATCTTGAATTTGTTAACTTACTTTGTCCTGAATTGTAATCTACCTTTGAGAATGTTCCATATGCACTTGAGAAGAATGTATATTCTGCTGCTTTGGAATGAAATGTTCTGTAAATAGCAGTCCAGTGTGTCATTTGTGGTCACTGATGCCTTGTTGATTTCTTTCCTTGGAAGATCTGCACATTGATGACAGTGAGGTATTCAAATCCTATACTATGACTGTCTTGTTGTCCATCTCTCCCTTAAAGTCCACCAAGGTTTTCTTTATATATTTAGGTGTTCCTATGTTGGGCGCATATATTCCAAGGGTTATATCGTTTTGTTAGATTGATCCCTTTAGTATTATACCATGCCTTTCTTTGTGCCTTGTTATGGCCTTAGTTTGAAAGTCTATTTTGTCAGATGTAAGTATTGCTACCCCAGCTTTTTCTTAATTTCCATTTGAATGGAATATTATTTTTTGTCTCCTCACTTTCAGCCTGTGTGTATCTTTTGTTCTGAGGTGGGTCTCTTATAGAGAAGATCTATATGGGCCATGTTTTCTTATCCATTAAGCTGCCCTAATTCTTTTGATTGGAGGATTTAATCTGTTTACGTTTAAGGTTACTATTGATATATGTTAAAAATAAGGTTATTATTGATAGGTACTAACTATTGTGATTTTGTTCTTTATACCAACATTCTTCTCTCCCTTGATTTCTTTTTTTCTTTCTTCTTAAAGACTACCCTTTAACATTTCTGGCAATATTGGTTTGGTAGGAATGAACATTTTTTAGCTTTGTTTTATCTTGGAAATTCTTTGTTTTGCCTTCAAATTTAAATGATAGCCTTGCTGGTAAAAGTAGCCTTGGTTGTGGATCCTTGCTTCTGATCACTTTGAATATTTCATGCCAATCCCATCTGGCCTGAAATGTTTCTGTTGAGAAATCAGCTGACAGACTTATGAGAACTACTTTGAAGGTAACCAACTGCTTTTCTTTTGTTACTTTGAAGATTCTCTCTTTGTCTTTAACCTTAGCCTTTTTAATTATGATGTGTTTTGGTGTGGGCCTCTTTGAGCTTATCTTGATTGGGACTCTGTGCTTCCTGGACTTGTGAGACGTTTTCCTTCACCAAGTTAGGGAAGTTTTCAGTCTTTATTTTTTCAAACAGGTTCTTGATCCCTTGCTCACTTTCCTCTCCTGGTACCTCAATGATAAGATGAGGATGTTGTTACACTTGATATTGTTCCAAAATTCCCTAATACTTTCTTCATTTTTAAAAACTATTTTTCATTTTGATGCTCTACTTGGGTGATTACTGTATCTTGTCCTGTAATTTGCTGCTTTGATTCTCTGCTTTATCTAACCTGCTGTTGATTCCATCTAGTGTATTCTTCATTCCAGATATTGCATTTTTATTTCCAACTGGTTCTTTTTTATGGTTTCTATGTTGTTTCCGATGCTTATTATCTCTTTGTTGAAGTTTTCACTGAGATCATCCATTCTTCTCCTAACGTCCTCGAACGTCCTCATAATCATTAGTTTAAACTCTGTATCTGGTATTTTGGTTGCTTCCATTTCATTTAATTCTTTTTCTGGGTATTTCTCCTGTTTTGTCATTTGGGACTTATTTCTTTGTCTCCCCATTTTGTATCTGTGTAGTAGGTAAATCTGTTATGACTCCCAAACTTGTTTTGATGGTTTATGATGTAAGTGTCTTATTGGGCTCAGCGGCACAATCTTCCAGATCACCTAAGCTCAGTGCTCCAACAATGTTTCTTATGAGTTATGTACACCCACCTTTTGTAGTTGGATCTTGAGTGCTGTTGGCCCTGTTGTGGGTGGAATTAACCAATCAGGTTGGTTGACTATAAGGATAAACCAGGATCACCATGTGTGAGTCACTGTGCAGAAGCTGGCACCTGAAGCTGAGATGTTCCCTGCAGGGTCTGGTTCCTGCTGGAATCACCCTTTGGGTGTGTCCCTTGTGCAGCTAGTTGGGTCAACCACTGGTGTGGTCTGAAGCCTACCTCTGGTTCTGTTAGTCTAGGTCCATTTGGGCGTAGTTCAGTTACAGGTCATTTCAGACATTGCATATAATCGACCTTGGGCTACCTGTTTGGAGCTACCACACTCTTCACTGTTTGTGGCTGGGCCTACTGGGCCTGGTTCTGTGTGGGAGGGGCCGTTCCACATATAAAAGTCAGCTTCCTCTAGGTAGAGCTGGGGCAGATATGTAAAATGTCCAAGGCTCCCTGAGGTCTGCCTCCACCTCTCAGCTATTCTGCTTCCACCTGAGGTTGTCTGGTCTTCCTCCAGAGCTCTCCAAAGAAAGACTATACAGTGGGCCCAGGGGACCCACAGACATTTCCACAAGTTGTGAATTCAGTAGGGCAGCACAACCAGGGTCAGGAGGACAGAGGTAATAGAACAGTGGCCCCTACCGCAGAACCAAACCACTCAGTCTCTGCGAGTCTCCAAGTCTAATTCCCCCAGGAGGGGTGTGCTACAGTTTCACGTTGGGTGCAGCCAGCCATCCCCTCTACAGAAGCAAACTCATCTGGGCAGAGCCACTGGGGTCAGGAACAGATCAAAAGAGTCTCCCATTGGGGGTGATGCCAGCTGAGTCCATAAGTGGGGAATAAGCACTTCATCCTATTCCCAGGCAACAGCTTCCAAGAGATTCATATTCTGAATGTCTTAGTTCTGAGCTACTCTCTCTTCCGCCATGAAACTGAGCTGGGGGAGTACCGAGTACCCAAACAGGCTCCTATGGGGAGTGATGCCTCAAGCCTGTAGGGTGGGGGAGGGTGCTTTTTCCTCTTCCCCAGGTAGCACAGGCTGAGCTAGCAAGGGAGACAGGAGTGCTTATCCCCTGTGAGGTAACCACACAACCTAGTGTCTTCCCACCTGATTCCCGGACAGAAGCTTTCCCAGGAGACATGCTCCAAAAGTCTCAGCTCTGCACTGCCCTCTGGTCCCCCTGCGTAGCTGAACTCAGCATGACAGGGCCGGCCAAGTGACTCAGCAAGTACTACCTGGTTTGTTACTGTGACACGGAATACGGAGGCTAGGCATATGAACACAATCCTGCCCAGGTCTGAGGCTGAGATACATATTCATTAAAGAACGACAGCAAAGGACAGAAGCATAAGGACAAAATCCCAGGCTTTGTCTCTGAACTATATTTGGGCAACAGTATATATGGCAGACGCTTCTTGTTTCTTCTTTCTGTCTTTTCCCTTTCATCCATAGTAATAGATTTTAAAACAGAACATGGTTGCTTATTTAAAGACGATGTTTTTTATCCTCTTTCACAGCTATGGCGATCATCTGACCAAGTGCTGGTATGTGTGCAAATTCCTTAACACATCCTTAAATGGCAGAGCATGAGTTCTTTTTCTCCACTTGGTGGCAGAAACCTGTCTCGTGCCATAGGGATGACAACATGACTTTGGGGACAGCAGAACAGCAAGGATCCTGGATCACTGACCGGGGTGGTTATATATTCTCTTGTTTAAGTCATGGTTGTTCTTTTTTCTAATTGTATAGTTTTCACATATTTAAGAAATTATTTCTTAAATGATTTTATTTATTAGAGAGAGAGGAAGGGAAGGAGAAAGAGAGAGAGAGAAACATCAATGTGTGGTTGCCTCTTGTGCGCCCCCGAATGAGGACCTGGCCTGTATGTAACCCAGGCATGTGCCCTGACTGGGACTCGAACTGGTGACCCTTTGGTTCACAGACCCACACTCAATCCACTGAGCCACACCAGCTAGGGCAAGAAATTATTATTATTATTTTTTAAAGATTTTATTTATTTATATTTAGAGAGAGGAGAAGGGAGGGAGAAAGAGCAATGTCTGGTTGCCTCTCACATGGCCCTCACTGGGGACCTGGCCCGCAACCCAGGCATGTGCCCCGACTGGGAATTGAACTGGGACCTTTTGGTTCCTAGCCTGCACTCAATCCACTGAGCTACACCAGCCGGGGCTTTTTGTTTTTTTAAGATTTTAAAGAAATTATTATATTTATTTTAATATTATTAATATTATAGTAACTATTATAGTTATAACTATATAATATAGTAAATATTATATTATATTATAGTTATAGTAATATTGTTAATGCTTATTGAGGTGTAACTGACATGCAACCTTACGTGAGTTTCAGGTGTACGACATAGTGATCTGATATATGTATACACTGGAAAATGATCGCCACATTGCCTAGTCATTTTGATTTTTGAGTCTCTGAAACAACAGCTAATCTATAATTTTACTCACAGAAAAGATTTACATCCAAGTTCTGGCTGCTTTCTAACACACTATACGATCCCTTGGATAAATCACTTTCTCACTCTAAACCTCATTTGCCCCCCATCTTCAGAATGAAAAAGATAGTGGTGTGGAATTAAATGATCCTGTGCTTTGAACTGGCTGGGTGACCCTAGTGAGTTATTTGTTCTCTCTTGACCCCCAGTTCCTAGATTTTTAAAAGAGTTTTATTTATTTATTTATTTTCAGAGAGGGGAGAAAGAGCAATGTATGGTTGCCTCTCACATCGCCCTCACTGGGGACCTGGCCTGCAACTCAGGCATGTGCCCTGACTGGGAATCGAACTGGGACCCTCTGGTTCCCAGCCCGCGCTCAATTCAGCGAGCTACGCCAGCCGGGCATATTTCCTAGATTTTTATTTGGAGTAATGTTTTCCCTTTGGGGATGATGGGTTACTCCTGCTAAGCTGTGTTGCTATGCTGCTTTTCATTTCCTGTACTAGAGTATACAAGGGGGGATCCCCAAAACCCAGGAATTTATTTAGGAAAACTAGTGTATTTATTCTCACATGTTTAAACTTTAGTCACCCTCAAAGTAATCTCTATTTGACGCAATACACCTATCAAGATGATTTTTCCACTGCTCAAAACAGTTTTTTTTAAAGGCATTCTCTTTTTTTAAAGATTTTATTTATTTTTATTTTTAGAGAGAGGAGAAGAGAGGGAGAAAGACCAATGTATGGTTGCCTCTCATATGGCCCTCACTGAGGACCTGGCCTGCAACCCAGGCATGTGCCCTGACTGGGAATCGAACCGGGACCCTCTGGTTCCCAGCCCGCGCTCAATCCACTGAGCTACAGCAGCCGAGCATTCAAAACAGTTTTTGAACTTGTCGATTTTGATGCCTTTTAGTATTTCTGGTGCTTTCTGTTTCACCTTTTCCATAGCGGCAAAATGTTTCCCTTTAAGGATGCTTTTCATCCAGGAAAACAAACAAAAAAGCCACTCAGGGCGAGATTGGGTAAATAGGGAGGGTAGGGTACAGTGGTCATGTCATGTTTGGTCAAAAACTGCTGAACACTCAGCATAGTATGGGAAAGTGCGCTTGTAAATCACCCCTCATGAAATGGGCAGACATGTGGAAAAATTCTTCCAAAAAATTCACTGAAGCCAAACACAGCCTCTCACAACACCGGCTGGCACACTGATACAACAGATGGGTTCCTAGAACACTCACCTAGTGGGGGAAGCCTATATTACAAGGGGCTGCCCTCCAGAAGATAATTCTAGTTTTTTGGGGTTCTCCCTTGTATGCAGGTTAAAAGGGAGAACCATAGTTATTCCTTATTCATGTATCCCATAGCCCTAGTGCAGGGCTATGCATCCCTCTCTGTATGGGTGCTTCAATCCGACTCATTATCTGATTCTCTTAGGACCAAAAATTGGTGTCCAGATTTCTCTTCAGATAAGCAAGGGATAGTGTAGGGAGCCAAAGCAGAGACTGTAGACTTATACCCCCACCCCTCCATGCCTGCGGATCAACTATGTCTTGGGACATCAATGGACTATGAGAGGCAAGTGTGTGCTGTGATAAGAGAAAACAAAGCTTCATCAGGCCACTCTGCAAGGACACGGGAAAAGAGACCACAGCTGGTGGCTAGCCTCTTAGTTCCTTATCTGCCATGAGCAGAGATTTTTTTTTTTGCCCTGAAAATCTCTGAACTTAGCTTGTCTAATAAGGTGGCATCACTAAGACATCAGTTGGAAGCCTAAGACAAAAACGGCAAGGAAAAGTAAAAAAAAAGACAACATGATCTTGAGAAAGTACCAACTACATAGCATTTGACCAGAGGACCGCTAGGACGGATAGAAGGTGTTACCAGGTTTTTGTTGCCATATTTCCTTCCTCTGCAGGGATATTACTGGTGAAACCCTGAGCCAAAGAGTAGGTTCAGCACAGAGGGAATGTAGAGAAAGTGATAGTGGTGGGTAGGGATGCGGGATTTTGCTCTTTGTTTTAGTTTGGCATTTATTGGACTAGTTAGAATGGTCTGTGTCCTGATACTTGATGTAGAAACTATTACTTGAGAACTAGGATGCCTATAACATGCTGTGTAAGTACAAATATTCAACAATTTTGGCAGAAGACTCTGACAGGAGATAAGGAAATAAGGTAGCAAAGTATGAGACTTTCTCTAGCTCACGTGATTTTTATGACAGCCTTCTGAGGTAGGTTTCATGATGCTTATTTTAAAGATGCTAAATATCCAAAAGAACTTATGCACCTCAATGTTCATAGCAGCCAAGTGCTGGAAGCAACCTAAATGCCCATCAATAAATGAGTGGATCAAAAAACTACAGTACATTTAAATGATGAAATGCTACACAGCAGAAAGAAAGAAGGAGCTCCTACCCTTTGCAACAGCATGGATGGAACTAGAGAGCATTATGCTAAGTGACGTAAGCCAGGTGGTGAGGGACAAATACCATATGATCTCACCTTTAACTGGAACATAATCAACAAAACGAACAAGCAAGCAAAATATAACCAAATACACTGAAATTGAGAACAGGCTCAGAGTGACCAAAGGGGACAGGGGAAAGGAGTACAGGGGAAAAGGGAGAAGGGTTTTCAGGAACAACTATAAAGGACACATGGACAAAAACAAGGGGGCGGTGGAAACAGGGGAGGGCTGGGGTGGTAGGGAGTGGTTGGGGGAAAAGGCAGAAAACTGCACTTGAACAACAATAAAAAAATGTTACAAAAAAGATAATAAAACAGGATCATAAGGGAGAAGTGAATTGCTACGGCCGCATGGCCAGCAAGGGCTTGGGTCAGAGAATCTGGGTTTGAGAATAGGTTCAAAGGGTAACCGTTCCCTCACTCTGTGCCCACCTGACTGCCGGGGTGAGAAGGGATAAGTCTGACTTGAGAGACTAGCAGAGATGGCAAAGAGGCACCGAGTGCCTACCCCAGTGTCCAGACTGGAACTTCTCTAACCACAGCAATTACGGTAGTGGTGGGGATAGTGGCGGTTCCTATATGTTTAGTTCTTCAAATTAGCCTACTCTTTTTGATATTAGAAGGCCCAGAGAAATCTAGGAAACATTCATAGTAAGCAAGAATGGACACATAACATGGATAATCTATGATCCGTATAAAACAAAAATGCTGAATAAGTGTCTAAGAAGCTTCCCTCCCTCCCTCAACCCCTGCTCCTTTGTGAAGCGTGGTGTTGAGGGGAAAATAGATGGGGCGTCATAGTCCTAGTGCCACATAAGGGCCCGTCTGGCTTCTCCGTTTTATTCTCCTCTCTGATGAAACAAGGCTAAAACAAAACAAACAAACAAACAAAAAAACCCCAGAGGACCAGTCTATCCAAGAATGGCTCTTAATTCCTCACACACTTCCCTTTTCCTTACCAGAAGCCCCACGTGTAAGTGAGAGGTAAGCTAGGCTGCTCATAATAGCAGGAAGGTCTTCTGCTGGAAGACAATGCAGAAACAGAGAGACTAAAATAGAGCATTGGTTTGGGGGAAGCGATAAGCTAGCCAAGTCACATAGGCTTTCAAGCTACTAGATAAAACTGGAGTAAGGATATTGTGAAGCAGACAGTGGTGGTTGTGCTCAGAATGCCTGATTATGTCATTTTGTTCTACTTTCCAGGGATATGAGCAGGAGTGAGTCTAGGATAAGGCACGGGAAACAATGTAATCCTCTTTCCAGTCCCTTTTATGTACAGTAGCAGGTACCAAGATGGAGTTTTGGCTCTCCGCTCCTCAAATTATATTTGTCAGTATGAAGAGACCAACTCTAAGGGTCTTTGGTAACAGATTATGATAGGGCATGAATTCGTCAATGACCTGAACATTCTATCAGCAGAGAGGGCTACTCTGAAAACACCTGGTGACCAAGAAGCACCTTCTAAACTCCTGTCCCTGCATGGCCAAGGCCATTCCTATTGTGTTCCTGCTTTGAATTTTTGTTTTCTAACATAATAGAGACAAGAACCTGGAATTGTTGCAGGTATTCCAACCCCCAGCAACTCACCGTTGACAATCAGCTGTATGGTGAGGTTTCTGTAGAGTCCGTGCTTGGTGTTGCTCAGAGCAAAGGTGTAGTTGCCAGCGTGCTTTACGTTCACTTCCAGGATTGTGAGTTTGTACTTAAGAGGGTCGGGCTGAAAGGTGTGGTTCACCGGGAGCAGTTTTCCATCTTTGTACCTGTGAGGAACGGGGGAGGGATGGTTAGTACAGAGCCGGCCTCCAGAACACCCAGCTTTCTCCCCCAGGGGCATTTTGGTTATGCTTCACCCTGATCAGCATGCAGAGGTAAAACGATAGAGTCCTCTCCCTAACATTTCCAGGCTGCAGCACCTTTGTAGAGCCCCGGCGGTAGTAAACAGTTCGATCTGTCTCTTCCTTTTCCTTAATAGTCCAAACGTTTCCACAGTGGCCTCACATATCCTTCTACTTCTTCACTTTCCGTCCATTCCTTAACACTTGGAACTCGGATTTTTCTCCCTGACACTCATTCAAAATCATATTCTCCAATTTTAGCAGCATTACCCTGTTTATCAAAGCAAGTGGTGTTTTTTCAGTCGTCACTACTCTCAGATTCTCTGGACCGTTTGGCTTCAGGGATCACGTGTTCCTCCCTAGCTCTTGAGACATTGTTCTCATCACTGTCTCTTTCTTCTTCGCCAACTCTTCTTCCATTTACTGCCCCCTTACATTTGTGTGCCCTACTGCGTAAACACTTCAAATACTTCAGCAGACAGCTGAAACAAGGAGAGGGCTTTGGATAAGAAATGTAGGAGCTGCTAAGGACCCAAATATAGAAAGGGTATTGTGTAAATATCAGTAGTAGTAGAATAAAGGCTTATCCCCGCCAATATAAATGTTCCCCCTGGATTCTGCATTCTGCCTTTGGGCTCTTTTCTCTCTGCTCACCCCACCTGGGTGCATGTACCCACTCCCAGCGAATGACACCCCAGTTTCCAGATTCAACGTGTTGCTCTAGACTGCTAATAGCTGCCTCAGTCTCACCAAACTTGAAAACTGCAAAGCACTTCTGATCCTTGGACTTTGACCTATACGTCTAATTGGGTACTGAATCCTGAAGACTGTACCTCTGCAATGCTCCCCAAATCTATGCCATATATCCCCATGCCTCCAGATTATGCAGGGCCATACACTGTCTCATGGGAACTATTGGTGTAAGAACCGCATAAACTGGCAGCTATTTCTCTAGTCTTTCTCCATCTAAAACCATAGACCACATTAATCTTCCCAACGCTTAGCTTCACATCTTACTCGTTGCTACAGAGCCTTTGATGGTTCTCTACGGACTACTTGAATAAGCCATAGAGGTTTTAAAAAAATAATTTATTACTTGTTCCTCAAAAAAAATTCTATAACATAGGACATTGCCACCCAACTTTTACAGATAAAGAAAACTAAATCTTAGCGAGTTTAAGTAACTTGCTGGATAACTTGATGAACTAGAATTGGAACAGAGGTTGTCTAGCTCAAAAGCCCATATTCTTTCTATTATATTACTTCCTACTCTTCAACGGCCTTTATTAGACTGGGTAAAATCACCTTCAAAACTCCTTCCAAAGTTGAGATTATGGAATTCTACAATGGCTGTGGCTAACTTCCCAGCCATATCTCCTCCTCTCTTTTCAGAATACAGAACTCATTTTTCCCAGATACATGAGAAATCAATAAAGGAAAGAGGAAATGAGCAAAGAAACCTGCAGAAGAGGAGATAAAGCATTAGCTCTTGAGGCTGTGAGTACCCTGAAAGTAGGGTTGGGGTTAAAGTATATTTTTTTTCTTTTCCTTTCCTTTCTTTTTTTTTTCTTTTTTTGCTCTGCTGTATGACTGGCCCTCAGTAAGATGTATTGAAAGAACAGCTCTGAAGGTGGGGGGAGGGTGAATAAGAGGCTCTTGGAAACCAAAACAGCCAGGAAAGAAGATCCTACGTACCAGGTCACATTGGGGCGAGGGAAAGCATCCACCCTGACTCCCATTTTGAGCATACTTTGTCCAGCTGTCACTTCATAAACACGGCTTCTCTTGTAGCTCACATTGAGGAATGGTTTCTCTGAAAGGAAAACAGGGGTGGAATCAGAAGAAGGTCTAACTGAATCCCAACTATGTTCACTCTTCCCGTTTGTAGTCACATCCTTTCTGGCCCCAGAGGGGTCCATCTTTTTTTTTTTTTTTAAAGATTCTATTTATTTATTTTTAGAGAGAGGGGAAGGGAGGGAGACAGAGAGGGAGAAAAACAGCAATGTATGGTTGCTCCCCACATGGCCCTCACTGGGGACCTGGCCTGCAACCCAGGCATGTACCCTGACTAGGAATTGAACTGGGACCCTTTGGTTCCCAGCCCGCGCTCAATCCACTCAGCTACACCAGCCAGGGCCCAGAGGGGTCCATCTTGATTGTCATAAAGTGGTGTTTTTTAGTGTGGATCACAGGGAGACGCTGTTGGCATTTTTAAAAAGATAATTCTTTGTTGTGCTATACTGTCCTGAACTGTGAAGAATGTTTATAATCCTGGTTCTGTCCAATCTATGCCAGTAGTAACCTCTAACCATTTTGACAACAACAACAACAAAATGCCCTCATGCATTTCCAATGTCCCCAAGAGGCAGTACTGCCCGTGGGCTGAGAACCAGGTGAGCAGTCCAGTCACCTTGGTCCTATTCCTGGCCGGGTGATTATTTAGACATTGGCAAGTCATGTGTTTATGAACAATAAAACAGAAGGAGAAATGAGCTAGGGACTTCTGGGAAAGATTTTCAAAACTCAAAAAGAGACACAAGTTGTGGTATTTTCACAATTTCCTGCCTTTAGGACATTATCATTGGCACATGGGGAATGGAATTGAGGGGGTACTTCGAAGATACTGGGCATGTAAGAGTAACACAGGGGAAGGAACCGGGCTGCCAGAGGACGTTGATGATCCGCTAAGGCAATCAGCACTGTAAACCTCAGGGTTCCTGGTGGAATAAGACAAATGTCCTTATTGCTTCAGCAATCTTTAGTGAGGCTTCCTCTTGCTTGAAACTGAAGGCAACGCAGCTGATACCAGTGGCTCTATGAAACCCAGAGGCCGAGAGAACTAAAGTAGCTTTTCTTATAAACCAGGCTGCGGAGGGTTGAGTTCACTGTGTGAAATTTCTTACTGCAGAATACAGCCAGACAGCGTGTGTTTGTATTTGGAAGTATTTGTGTACAGATAGTGATTAGTAATTGTGCCTTAAGGTTTTTATGTATACATGCAAATATTAAGTATGTTTATATAACTGGGTGAATAGGGATATGGGTATTAATGTGTTTGTGAGAACACGTGTTAGTACGTGTGTGTGTCTGTGTGTACATGTCTTTATAAGAAAAGGGCTTCACGAACACAAGGTAATCACATTCAACTGAAGTTCAATTAATTCTTTTCCACTAGGAAATCTACGGTCACATTGATATCAGAAAAACAAGCTAGAATTACTCTCAAATGGTATATTACGATGAGGAGGAAAATGAAGCCCAGGGAGGTGCAGCAAGTTGCCAAAGATCACACTGAAAATTGACAAAGAAGACAGAATATTCAAGAATCTAGTCTTTTTTGTGTGCAAGATTTCGTTTATTTATTTTTAGAGAAAAGGGAAGGGAGGGAGAAAGAGAGGGAGAGAAACATCAATGTGTGGTTGTGTCTCACACGCCCCCTACCGGGGACCCAGCCCACAACTGAGGCATGTGCCCTGACTGGGAATCGAACCAGCGACCCCAGCCAGGGCAAAATCCAGTCCTTACATGTTCCAAAATACTGATGAGCTACTTCACCCTAAGTTCCTAAACCATACAACTGTAACCAGTCAACAGGATGTACAAGTATGTAAGTTATATCACAATGCTTTTCCAGCATCCAATTCCACTAGTGAAAGAATAGAAAAGGGGCTGCCCGACAACAGCTTTTCTGATTTAAGCACCAAAGCATTGGGAGTAGAAGCCTTTGAGACCATGATACTGGGAGAGCAAATGAGGTGATTTGCTGAGTGACTCCTTATACAGAGAGTGGGAAGAGGGTAGGTAGGTAGGCCGGTCCTCAGGGGAGAGTCAGAAATGCAAGTTTGCCCTGGCTGGTGTAGCTCAGTGGATTGAGCGCGGGCTGGGAACCAAAGGGTCCCAGTTCGATCCCCAGTCAGGGCACATGCCTGGGTTGTGGACCAGGTCCCCAGTGAGGGCCGTGTGAGAGGCAACCACACATTGCTCTTTCTCCCTCTTTCTCCCTCCCTTCTCCTCTCTCTAAAAAATAAAAAAATAAAAAAAAAGAAATGCAAGTTTTACGTACTGTACACTGTGATGGTGACGTTGGCTTGCAGGGTGGTGCCGTTGTCTTCCCTGCAAATGTACAAACCCTTGTCTTCCATAGTTACATTCCAGATGGTCAAGTTGCTATAGCTCTTGTACACAGAGGACCTTTGGTACAAGTTTCTTTTAATTTCACAGCACCTGGGTTTTGTCTTGGACTATGGGGCGGGAAAGAAAAAAGAAAATCATTTCAATTGAGGTTATCGAGCCCTCCTAAGAGCCTCACTTGTCACAGCTCGACAAGAAGCCAAAGAAAATCCCCATGAAAAGCTGGCACCTTTGTTTGCACTTTTATTACATTACATATGTTACTAATGAGCCATGATGTGCTGCAAAATGAAATGCAAGTCCCCCACGAGACTGGCCTCCTTCAATGCAGAAGCTGCTTATTATTCAGCTTTGTTAATCTGCTTAGCACTTTGCCTGGTTCTTGACCCAAAGTAGGAACTGAGTGGGAATGACCAGGAGAGAGGATGTGGGAAGATTTGTGATATTTGGAGCAGGGACAGTGTCCTTACATTTTGCCGATTGAATACCCAGTTCAGATTGATTCGTCCATTGAACGTGGTCTCTGCGTCACATTGAAGGAAAAGGGTGTCTCCTATTAGAAGTCTCTGGTGGTTGTATTTGATGGAGATATTTTTTCTCTTGGTTTCTGGAAAAGAGATGGCATGATACTGACAAAGAAGGCAAGAGACAAAAATTGGGATTATGGAGTACTTCTTACAATGCTACAATTTCTCGTTCTGTTTGTTAGATGGAAAACGTAGACTCAAAACCGAAGCAGAAGATTCCATGATTCAGAAACAGCTAGATAAGATTTTATATAAACTGTATCAACAGGCTTGGTGGTGTTAAGGGTTATCCTCTTAGTTCTTGAAGATATTTAAGTGAAAAGGATTCTATAATCTTGCTTAGGAAATTGTATATCCAGTTTAATAACCTGTATACCAGGAAATTTTTCCTCCTACAGATCTAAAGCCATTAAGCCCTTCTGTGGCTACCTCTGCCACATTTCTGAATTCTGAGTAGAAGATCTTCCCTGACTTAGAAGTCCTTCTTCAATTCTATACTAGGCAGCAATAATATAAAGCTCTAAGATGTCTATTCGTTAGCCACAATAACCTTATTAAAGTTGAGTATTTATTGCTAGACACTAATAAACCACTGATTTTATGGGTCAACTGGAAACAGCCTAAGGGAGTAATGTTAGCAGACCTTAGCCTGGGCTTTTTCTACTGAGATACATACAGTTCTGAAAAACACAAGCTTAGCATCCCTAGTTCTTAAGTAATATGGAAGTGATTGTAGCTGAAGTAAGGTTTCCACAAAGAGGAAGTGATTACGAGGAGCAGCAGGATCTCATCCCCTCATCTAAAAGCACAAGATCACATACCTAGACGCTGCGGGAGATAGAATGACTTGTGTGTCTTCCCATTAACTTCGGCAATGCACTGCAGAATGTTGCTGTAGAAGTGGTAGGAGGGTCGGGTCACAATGAAGCCTCTCCGGGGATCCCACTTTTGGTTCACATAGGTGAACATGGTAGGGTGGAACTGCGCGGCGAGGAAAGGAAGATATAGGAAGATGTATATGTAAAGTTCTCACCAGTAATCAGTATCATGCCCAAACCATCTGCTCTGAAGCCACTCAGGAGTGGCCTGTCCTCCTCTTGTCCCACCCAAGCTTCCTCCAAACTGAGTCTGTGCTGGTTAACCTTTGTTTTCTTCTCAGAAATTAGTACACTTCCAGGCTCAGAGTAGACACTCAACAAATAATAATTATACCAGTAAACACTTATACAACACTTACTATGTGCTGGGCAGTGTGTTAGCTCATTGAATCTTTACGACCCTCTGAGGTAGATATTATTGTTACTCTCACTTTACAGATGAAGTCCATAGGGGATACCTTGCTTAACTAGTTGCTCATCATTGGATTAAATATTAAGCCTAAGGTCTCTTCTGTTGGAGATGCTCAGACCCAAAAAGGCTACGCTAAGATTCATTAGGCCTTCTTTTAGGTTATGTGGGAGAACGGCAGCTGTCAGGCTCCCAGGTTCCTCAACTGCTTGCTCATCAGGGTGCCTGATACATACTCACGCTCTGTCACTGTGAGTGGCTCCTTCTGCCTCATGTAAGGAAAACTGATAAAGAGTTTAAGGAACTCAGTGGCCTATATGAAGTCATTTGTAGCTGGCACTTGCATTCATTAAATCAAACATTTCATGTTTAATTGCAGGCACTCTGTGCTAGGCACTAGGGATCCAGCCACAAACAGCACAGATGGACTGTTCGTTCTAAGCTTGTGAATTTGTCAATAGATCTGGATTACTAAATTTTCTTTTGGTTTATATAAACGTAATACAAAGCAATTTGAACAGTTTTCCAAAATATTGGAGAAAATAAAGAAAAAATAATAATGACCTGTAACCCAGAAAGAGCCACTAGGAACAATGAAATATTTATTGGTACTTACAGTCCATTTCCTATGTATGTACGGATTGTCGCATAGCTGTACTTAAACAGTAAATACAATTTATTCTGTGATTTTTTACATTAGATTGTTAGCATGTTCTCATAGTATTAAAAACTCTTCATAACAATTTGAATGTTAGTATAATATTGGTTATTCTGTTATTTATTTAACCATCCTTTCATGGTTAGATATTTATGTTATTCTTTAATTTTTGTTATTTAAAATAATGTGGCAATTAACATCTTTATGCTTAAATCTTATTCACTGGACAAGATTGTAAGATGCATAATTATTGGGTCAAAGTACACAAACATTTTCCAGGCACTTGATATCTTTTGCCAAAGTTCATTACAGCAAGAATATACCAATTTATATTCATTGGTGTATGAGAATGGACCCTATATTTTAATGAAAATCTTTAAATTGAAGCATGGTCAGAAGAGGATGAGAACTATGAAGATTCTGGAAGCCTTGTGATATAAGGAATAGTTTAAGAAGCAGAACATTCTTAGCCTGAAAAAGAGAACACTTGAGGATAGAAATGAATAGGTGGGGTAAGTGACTAATGGGGGTGAAGTGGCTGTTTTCTTGGTATTTGTGGGGGGCAGGTATTTGAAGAACTCTTATTCGGGAACTTGTGAGAAGAATGAAGTATTGACTAGCAAATAATCTTCGATAATGTGTTCTTCGATGAGTGTGAGATTTTTAAAAGCTACTAAGAAACAACATTTGACACAATGTAAAAACTGTGAATGGCATTATATCATAACAACGTATTTGAAAAAGAACAAGTCTTTTGCCCGTTGTACTCAGCAATCTATTTTCTTCAAATAAAGAATCATTCAAACAGAAAAAAAGCATTAAACTTTTATATAAAACTTTAGAGGGTAAAATGGGACCAATAAGTGGACATGACAGTGACACATATTTTGGCTCAATCAGATGGTGACCTCTCTGTCACTGAAAGCACAGAAACAAGAGCTGGACGACTATTATCCAGGATGCTATAAAATAATTTTTGTACCAGGTAGGAAATTAGTCTCCAAGGTCTCTTCCAGCACTCAGGTTCTATCCCTTTTTGACTCTTGGTTCAGTTCTCTTATTCTTGCCCAACAGGTTCTACTCAGAGCCTTCTTATTCTTTTTTTTTTTTAAGATTTTATTATTTATTTTTAGAGAGAGGGGAAGGGAGGGAGACAGAGAGGGAGAGAAACAGCAATGTATGGTTGCCTCTCACATGGCCCCCACTGGGGACCTGGCCCACAACCCAGGCATGTGCCCTGACCGGGAATCGAACCGGGACCCTTTGGTTCCCAGCCCGCGCTCAGTCCACTGAGCTACACCAGCCAGAGCAGAGCCTTCTTATTCTTAATCTCTGAACGAGGTCACCACCTTTTGTCTAATAACACAAAACCTAGGGTTGAAAGTATATCACATTTCTTTTTAGTTTCATGTTATTTTTAGCTTCTTAACTCTTGAGTGAAAACATCTGAAATTATTTTCAAAAATCGCTCTTCACCAGAATCTTTGTTGCGCCCCATTGAGAAGCCCTTACATCACTAGTAATTTCACCATAACCTAAATGTACTTAACTACTAGTCATGAATGTCCCAGAGAATCTGACAATTAGAAAACTGTAGCATGAAATAAGGGAAACTCAAATAACATATGGGATGAATTCTAAAAAGAAAGCTTAGAAAGTAACTGCACCCAGTAATCAAGGAGAGTCAAAACCCTTGAGTTTATTGAATGCGTATGCAAAACTTCAGAGTAACAGTAGGATACTACAATATTACACAATCTGATTGCAGAGTGGAAATAAAGAGTCCGTGTCTAAATGTTTTCCCATTTGATCAAGCACAGCCTCAATCCTAACAAAGCAATGCATTCACCTAATTAACTGTATACATCAGTGGTTCTCAATGAAGAGTGGGGGGCGGGGAGGATTTTATTCCCAAGGAGACATTAGGTTGTGTCTGGAGACATTTTTGGTTGTCACAACTGGGGGGCTTGTGTTGCTCCTGGAATCGAGTGGGTAGAGGCCAAGGATGCTGTGAAGCATTCCCACAATGCACAGAATAGCCCCCACCCTATGACAAAGAAGTATCTGACACCATGTATCAATAGTGGCGAAGTTAAAAAAAAACCTGTTGTTAGATTCTACCTCCAGAATCTCTCTTCCTTCCCTTCATTCTAAATTAGATTTTCTTTATCTATATTAGATACTTCATTACCTATATTGGACACAATTGCTCAGAATAGGACCCGCCCTTTGTTATTATCTCTATGCTTTCCTACTAACTAGCCCTGACACCCCTCTCACCACTGTAGAAACATGAGCTTATAACTGTGTCGACTGTAGGAGAGCTGTCATTCTCATATAAATCCTGCCTCTCTGGCCACAGCGATTAGTCTAGAAGTGGGCATCAGATTTTAGGTTAGGCAATCAAAACCCTTCCCTGTGACTATTTTCTAATTTGGGGTCAGAGAAGTATTGCCTCTCAGTTCTTCTCTGGCAATAAAGACTTAGGGGACTGGACTTTTGGTTAAGATGGAGGTGTAGGTAAACATGCTTTGCCTCTTCGCACAACCACAGAAAGAATTACAACTAGACCTCAAAACAAATAACACCCAGAACCATCAGAAAACTGAGTTGTATGGAAGTCTGACAAACAAGGATTTAAAGAAGCCACATTCATCCTGACAGGTAGGAAGGGTGGAGATGAGGAGATGCAAAGATGGGTGAGAGGCACAGAGACACGGTATGGCATGGAGAGGTGGCAGTAGCAGAATGAGAGGTCCCACATTCACATGTGGTAGATGAAAATTGGGAGAGATAACTTGAAAGCAAGCAATCCCAGCACCAGGCCAGACCACACAGCCCAGGATTCCAGTGGCAGGAAGATAAATCCTCATAATTTCTGGCTGTAAAAACCAGTGGGGGTTGGGGCAGCAGAAAAAAAATGCCAGATTTTCAGGAGACTCCGCTTAATGGGCCCACATAGTCTTAAAACACACACAGAACCCTCTAGGATTCAGCACCAGGGCCATACCTAGAAGGGCAACACCTGGAAGTGCACTAGCAGCACAGTGCAAGTGCTGAGCAAACCTTCACAAGCCAAGCAGTGGCACAGTCCCCTCTCTGAGCCCTCCCCGACACAGAGTCACAAAGTGGTGAAGTGGTGAACTGACACCCTGGCAATTACCTAAGCCTCTGCCCTACACAATTTACAAGTGCCTTTTTTACAATAGGCCATGCTACTGAGACTGGGAGTCAAAGCAGCTTGACCTAATACACAGAAACAAACACAGGGAGGCTGCCAAATTTAAGAGACAAAGAAATATTGCCCAAATGAAAGAAGAGATCAAAATTCCAGAAAAAGAACTAAGTGATGAGGAGCTAGCCAACCTATCAGATGCAGAGTTAAAAACACTGGTGATCAGGATGCTCAAACAACTCATTGAGTACAACAACAAAATGAAAAAGACCCAGGCAGAAATGAAGGTTACACTAAGTGAAATAAAGAAAAATCTACAGGGAACCATCAGTGGAGGGGATGAAGCTGGGATTCAAATCAACAATTTGGAACATAAGAAAGAAATAATCATTCAACTAGAACAGCAAGAAGAGAAAAGAATTTTTAAAAATGAGGATAGAATAAAGTGCCTCTGGGATATCTCTGAACATACCAACATCAGAATCATAGGGGCATCAGAAGGAGAAGAGGAAGAGCAAAAAATTAAAAACTTATTTGAAAAAATAATGAAAGAAAAGTTCCCTAATTTGCTAAAGGAAATAGACATACAAGTCTAAGAAGCACAGAGAGTCCTAAACAAGTTGGACCCAAAGAGGAACACACCAAGACACATCATAATTAAAATGCCAAAGGTTAGAGATAAAGAGAGAATTACAAAAGCATCAAGAGAAAAGCAGAGAATTACCTACAAAGGAGTTCCTATGAGACTGTCAGCTGATCTCGCAAAAGAAACTGCAGGCTAGAATGGATTGGGAAGAAGTGTTCAGAGTCATGAAAAGCAAAGACCTACAACCAAGGTTGCTCTATCCAGCAAAGCTATCATTTAGAATGGACGGGCAGATAAAGTGCTTCCCAAACAAGGTAAAGGAGTTCACCATCACCAAGCCGTTATTATATGAAATGTTAAAGGGACTTATCTAAGAAAAAGAGGATCAAAACTATGAACATTATTAAAATGGCAACAAATGCATGACTTTCAACAACTGAATGTAAAAAAAAAAAACTAACTAAGCAAACAAGCAGAACAGGAACAGAATCATAGATATGGAGATCACATGGAGGGTTATCAGCTGGGAGGGTGAAGGGTACAGGGAATAAGAAGCATAAATGGTAGGTAGGAAACAGACAGGGGGAGGTGAAGAACAGTATAGGAAATGGAGAAGCCAAGGAACTTATATGCACAACCCATGGATGTGAACTAAGGGGGGGGATTGCTGAAGGGAATGGGGGTACTGGGCAAAGGAGGGCAAAGGGGGCAAAATTGGAACAACCATTATAATAGCATAATCAATAATATATATTTTAAAAAGACAATGCCCTGTAGATGACCACACCCCATGTGTGAAAGAAGCAGGTCTGTGGTATTCAAAAGAGGAGCCGTTACTGAACACCTTTCCCTGAGTCTTAGCCCCACTCTTCCTTTTAAAATATACTTTCCATTTCATCTAAGCCAATTCTAACACGTTAGGTTTTGTTAAATTTCTTTCACTTTCGAACCAATAATCCTGGTTACCCCTTCATGTTTTCATTCATCTACTTGTATCCTTTGTCCAATTATCCACCTAAGGTGCATCTACTTATTTAGCAGGACACCGGTCGTCAGCAGTGCAGCTCCTCAGTGAAGACTGACTCAGGAAAATAGTCAGTCTCCTTGTCCTCTGCACTCCCACTGTGGTTAGTACACGGGAACATCAAATAGAGCACTTAAGTCAAACACTAATGATTAAGAACAGTGTGAAGTCTTCTTCCAGAACACAGACACACACACACATAGACACAGACACACAGACACACACAGACACACACACACACACACACTTGGATGATAGGAACTGAACTCTGAGAACATCAACTGTGGATATTATTAAATGAGATAATGCAAGTAAAGCTCTCAGCAAAGTACAAGGCTCGGGTAATGGCCTGTAGTGGGTTGAACAAGGACCCCCCCCCATTAAAAAAAGATATATCTATGGAGACAGGTTATTTGTAAAAGGAATCTTTACAGATATAATTAACTTAAGGATGTCGAGATGAAAAGATCCTGAATTAGGCTAGGCTCTAATGATACATGACCTTATAGAAGACAGAAAAGAAGACACACACAGAGACAGAAGGGAGAAGGCCATGTAAACACCAAGGCAGGGATCAGTGTTTTGCACCCACAAGCCAAGGAATGTGTGGAGCCACCAGGCCCTGGAAGAGGCAAGGAAGGGTTCTTTCACAGAACCTTCCGTGGGAGCACGGCCCTGCCAGCACTTTGATTTCAGACTTCTGGCTTCCAGACCTACGTGAGAATACGTTTCTGAAGTTTTAGGCCACTCACTTTGTGGTAACTTGTTGTGGTAATTTGCTATTACTCTGTTTGGCCAGTACTTGACACAGAGTAGACTTGGTAAATGTGTAGGATTGAAGCAAATTATATTGAGTGTGACCTCAGGATGAGTTCTGTTTTCCTCCCTTCATGAAGTCGGCTTTAGTTACTATGACCGTTGGGTAAACTCCCTTGAATATACTGTTGGCTTGGTTTTAACTAAAGCTCACTTCTGCTAAAGCTACAATTTCAGAAAAGGAGCGCTCTTCTCTCTCCTGCACCTGTGGCTGAGAGTCACTGACCAGTGATGGGACTTGAAACACAGGAAGGGGAATGCAGACAGCTTTGTGGTCTTGTGAGAGCAGGTCAGGAAGCAGGAAACACCCAAACAAGAAGTCTAATAAAACTAATGATCATCATTTTACAATACTTTCACTTATATAACTTAGTACATTTTTTACAAGCCATAATCCACATTCAGTGTTCTAAGTAGTTAATCATCATTATCCAACCTACACTTTAGGTTTCCTCATTCTTACTCCAGAACCGCTCTCTCTCTCTGTGGGCTTAAGGAAACTGACCTGATTCTAGAGACCAACTCAAGAGCTATTTACAGTGTGATGAAAATCCCTCTTACACGTTCTTCAGGGGCACCTTTTTATATCCTTACCTGATGAGTTTTTTTATTGCTGAGAGGGAGAG